>JAQQPU010006372.1:0-10167 GCA_029168905.1 Artemia sp. Kazakhstan ARC1039 | reverse complement strand
CCCCCCCCGTGTTTTTAGGTACAGTTTTAATGTTACTGGCCCTCCTTCATCCTATGGAGCAGTGATTTCTCTGAATATTACTTTGGTGTCGTAGAAGCTTATCGTCCATATACCTGGGAGTTACCTAATTACCATTACTACCACCATGTCACCGTGATTTTGCTATCAAAAAGAAATATTCAGAATCAAAACTATTTCAGTGTTTCTATTGAATAATGTTTTTTTTACTAAAAAATAAAATAAAAATGAATATTCTTTATTCTGTGGACCTTGTGTTTTTAGGTATAGTTTAAAGGTTATTGCTCTTTTGTTGAATACTTTCAACTTTAATTGTTGAATACTTTACTTTATATAATACTTTGAATATGATCTGTTGGGTGCAATACATTAATTTTGGAATACTTACCATGTTCAGGCCCCTCAGACAGGTTCGTCAATCTGACAGGTCCAACCTCCGGTTTGTATAGCCAAGCATGTCTCTGCTCGATGACTTGATCACATGGGCAATAAATTGCCTAGCTTATTTCTTCTTTTTTTTATTCTCTGTCCATTTTGAGCTCGTATTTAATTCTGAAGTCAAATCAACCTACAGCATGTTTTGTGTTGTATTTTTTAGTACAAATTCCCCTGTTCCATTGTTATTCCAAACCGTAATTCTTTTCAATTTCTTTTAAATCTTGTTCTGACATTTGTTTCACTCTTTGGATTTTATTTCAAAATTTTCCTTAATTAGGAAACATTTCTTGATTCAATTCTGGGCACGATTTGGTAATATATCATTCTAACTTTTAATTCTCGCATTAGTTTCTCAAAGTTCAAGCTTAACTTATTTTTTTTTTTTCATTTGGGAGATTTTGCTGGATAAGTGCTATAGCAATTTTGAAATGAAATACAGCAATATCTGTTTACTTGTACAGGAAGTTCTAATTGCCTTCTTTTTCGAAGAGTTTAATAAATTATTTATAATAAATTGAGGAAAAGTTTTTAACTCGAGTCCGAAGATTGAAGTTGTGTAAGCAGAGTTACCGTGCCGATATTATTTCTTGTATTATAAATTCTTACTATAAATTACAACTATGTTATATATTATTAATTTATTATTATCATGTAATAAATCATGTATCATGCAATATTTATTATAAATCGAGGAAAAGTTTTAAACTCGAGTCCGAATATTGAAGGTGTTTGAGCAGAGTTACCGTGCCGATATTATTTATTATATTTTAAATTCTTACTATAAATTATAATTATATTATATATTATAAAGTTATTATTATCATGTAATAAATTATTTACAATAAATCCAGGAAAAGTTTTAAACTCGAGTCCGAAATTTGAAGGTGTTTGACCTGGCGTAACTATATTATTTATTATATTATACGTTATTATTATAAATTATAATTAAATTATCTATGATTATATTATTGTTATGATATAATAGATTATTCTTATTAAATCGGAACAATTTTTTAACTTGAGTCCGAAGATTGAAGCCGTATGAGCAGAGTTGCTGCATCGATATTATTTATTGTTTTATAAATTCTTATATGAATTACGGTTATATTATATATTATTATACTATTAAATTAGTATTATGATATAACAAATTCTTTAAAGTAAATCGAGGAAAAGTTTTTAACTCGAGTCTTAAGATTGAAGCTGTAGGAGCAGAGTTGCCGCGTCGATTTTATTTATTCGAAAACAAAATTATATAGACCTTAAGATGTAGGTATAGTGCAGAGATGGCTTCTTTTTCTTTCTTTTTTTAAAGATCATCTACCTCTTACTCTTGATTTTGTTGTGAGGTGCAATTGATTGTAGGTTTTCATAGGACTGAAGACGAGGGAGCGGAGGTTGCTGCAGAATTATTTTTTTCTTGAAAAAGCGCTTTTACCGGCTGAAAATCATTCGTCAGTTTTGCTTCAGTGCTGTCTGTCATTATGTTGTCTAGCTAATAATAATAATAATAATAATAATTTATTTTTAACCCGCTAAAGTAGCAAAAGCGGAGTATAAAAAACAAAAGCGGAAACAAACAAAACAAAGTAACAAAAGCGAAGTAAGAAAAAAAAATGCATACAAAGCGACTAAATAGATAGTAATACACTAAAACACAAAATACACAGTAAAAGCACTAAATTAATGAAGGAGGTGGACAAACCCATGATGACCTGGGAGTGCCTTCACTGTCTGGGGGAGTTTGTCATTAAGCCCAACTAGCTTTTCAATTATATCCGGAAGCCTAAAAACGGAGACAAGGTTACGGTTCCAGTACCACGGGGGCAAATACAGAAGAAAATGCGAAAACCGAAAATAATAAGAACGTATTGACCGAGTATCTTTTCGCCCAAGAATGGGATAAACACCAGAAAGGAACAAAAATGAATGATCAGTAAAAACAAAGTACAATTTATCAAGGGTCTTCCTACTGTATTTCCCCCGATTGGCAACAATTTGGAGTAAGATACTTGGATCTTTTTCTTACAATTCGCCACGGCTTGGTCTCGGAGAGATTTAAGATTTTTAGCAATGTTGATGCCCAACCACCGGAAAGAATAGACGTGCATGGGACAGAAAAAGAAGCGCGATCTAAAGGTGAGTTACAATTACTGTTAAACGAAAGAAATTCGCATTTAGAGAAATTGAGTACTAGACCAATTTTACTAAGGTTTGTTGCAACTGTAGATACGGAAACAGAAAGGCCTTTTCTAGTCCTACTAATTAGAAGTATATCATCAGCATACGCTATGTAAGAAAGATTAACCGCCTGAAAAATACAAGTGGTTGGGATAGAAGACAAAACAGAAGAAATGCAAAGTTTACAAATAGAACGGGAAAGGACTGCACCTTGTCTGATACCACGCCGAACCGAAATTTTAGAATCAGAAATAACCCCTTCAGTTTTTATTCGCAGAAAAGAATTAGCATACCAGCAACGAAGGAGAGAAACAAGAGAAAGACTAATGCCGTGACTAAAAAGGGAGAACAGAGTTTGTGGGTGGGCGACGCTATCAAAAGCCTTGGAAAGGTCCAAGGCGCAAAGATGGAGTTCATATCCCTTTTTAGTCGCGTCAGTAAGAAGATTAATTAGAACTCGATGTGCTTGCTGGCAGCCTACCCCAGGTGAAAATCCAATCTGATTATCGCCAAAATGTGTACTCAATATCGACGGAAGAGGAATATATTCAAAGACTTTACTGAGATTGCATGACACAGTTATCGGCCGGTACGACGTGCAATCGCTTGGAGGTTTCCCTCTTTTAAGAATTGATGTTACATACCCGCATAAAAAACTATCCGGTACCGCAGACACACACAAGCACATTTGGAAAAGCAACTGCGGGTGTCGAAAAAGAAGTGGGCAATCAACTTTTAAATGGTTGGCAGAAATGCCATTGCAATCGAGTGCCTGCTGAACCACAGAGAGCTCGACAGACAAAATCTGAGTTTGGCTCAGCGATACGGGAAGTGCGGAATAAGAATCGTATCGTTATTTAGGAGTTTTTATTGATCCCCTTTTGTCATTTCAAACTCATATTGATCATTTAAGGGTGAAACTTTCGCAAAATATTGGGTCTATGTATCGTTTGCAACATGTTTTTCCATTTTCAATTTTAAAAATAATTTATCATTCTTTGATTGCTCCTTATTTAAATTATTGCACAATTATTTATTTAAATACTTTTTGGACGCATATAAAACCCCTACAGATCCTTCAAAATAAAGCAGTGAGAATACTTGGAAATTTTTTACATCGTCCATCAAAACTTAGAGATGCATCGGAAAATGAAACATTATTTCTTTTCTTGAATTTATTAGATCTGAAACATATAAGAGAACTTAATATATCAATATGGCATTTTAAAATACAAGATCCTAGTAGTTATTTTTATGAAAAATCTCTGTTGATTCTGCCCCCTCCTTCGGCTCTTAGGTGTTCTGGAACATATCGAATTCCCTTTGTTAATTGTGAAAGATCTAGATTTTCAATTAGATACCAAATACCATTTATTTCAAATAAATATAGGCTGAAAGATAGAATTCAAATTGAGGCATCATTTCGGCAAATATCAGTTCTAAGGAAGAAAATATTAAAATTATGTATTGACCTGTGATGGTGGAATAGAAATTTTTTTATTATTATTATCATTTTTTTTGTTTATATTTGTTACCCATGTTGGGATAGCCTTCCGTGCCTCACTTGTCCAGCGTTTGTTTTCTTTATGTTTGTTATGTTTTTTGTTGTTTTCTTTAACCAGGTTTTTTTTTCTTTTCTTTTCTTTCTCTCTTTTGTTATGATGAGACAATGTTTTTTTTTGTTTTGTTTTTTACCCAATTTTACGAGCTTTGCTCTCTGTTGGGGGTATATGGTTTTTGTTATGTTGAATTAATCAAATAAACAGTAACAGTAAAAGAAGTTTCGAAAAAACCGAATGGACGTGGTAAGTTACTGAACTAAAAATTTTACTATAAGAGCTATGCCACGCACCGGCGCTAATCGGGCTTGTAGCAAAAGAATTATTAAGTTTTTCAGAATTAATTACCTTTCGCCAATCAGATTTACTTAACGGGAAATTCGAAATTTTGGATTTAGTGGAGCGAAGGTATTTCTTATATTCTAATTTTGTCTTTTGCTTTATTTGATGAATAACCCCTTCAGACGAACGACCACAAGAAACCCAAATACGCAACCAAAACTTTGCTTTATTTTTAATTGATTTTAATTCAGGATCCCACGACCACTAGGGTTTGCGCGTTTTTCGCCTGTGGCTCCAGTGGTACAGCGGACATCTCAGCTGTTTTTGGACAAGATACTAATTTTGGATAATAATCATTTAACGTTTATTATCATTTGAGGACTTACAGCTAAGCTGTAGAAGGTGGAAATGAACTTGAATCGTAGCAAGTAGCATAGCTAGCGTAGAAATATAAAGCGATAGATTTATCTTACTCCAATTTCGACGGAAAACTCATTTTCGCCATGCATTTAAAGCATTACGATTAGTACAAATCGGTAGTTGAAAAACAAACGAAATTGGTAGATGATCTAAATCGCAATGATCTTCATGAACGGTTACGGTAGAAACGGGTAGGCCCGGAGAACAGACAACATGATCAATATTACTTTGACTGCCGGAATTATGAAGATAAGAATATATACACGTTTGTTCAACCAGCTTAAATTGCGGCAGCAAATCAAATATCAAATCCGAGCGAATAATCGATGACAGCAGGTCAGTGTTAAGGTCCCCCCCTGATCAAAAAACGATAACCTTGATTTGAGACGGATTCCAAAAGTTTCTGTAATACACTGCAAGTCTTAGCGAATCTGTTAAGAGACTGAACCGATTTTCTTTCACATGGCAAGTAAACATTTATGATGACTAAAACGTTAATCCGCACAGCCAAATGTCAGGATCACTGTGAAGAGGCACAGGCGAGTAGCAAGCGACACTATTTCGGTTCAAAATACATGCAAGCCCACCCGACGGTCGTCCGAAAGTAGTTCCTTCCGCCGATACGAAAGCGACATGATTAGCACTTCTTTTTAGCAGGTTTGTATTAGCCGACTATAATATATAAATGTCATAATTACATGCACGTTCGTCTGTCAATAACATGATCTTTTCTTCTTGTACCATTTATGTTATACGAGACAGCTGGAAGAGACTGCGTCATTTCCGGGCACTACTCGAAACGTGAGACTTGAGCACTGGACATATCAAACTAAAGGATGTATAATCATCCTTGCAGTTTGTACATTTTGGGGCTATTTCGGCAAGGCGTTTCCTTAGAGGCAGTATGATTTCCGGAACAACGAGCACATTTATCAATAGGACTGGTATAGTCCTTTATCATGTGATCTGGGGATCGGCATTTGAAGCAGCAACGGGGCACACTGATGAAATCGTACACAGGCAATATTTCGTAACCTATTTTCTAGCCGTTCTTGATGGCATTGCTTTTTGCGAATGTATCCGAAAAATCTAGTTTGATCGTTTGAGAAGAGCCGAAACGAGTGGCTTCAGTCACATCAGGGTACGAATTTAGTCCAGCAATGTCAAAATCCTCAGGGATACCTCTAGCAATCCCAAGGTGACGCTTAAGCACAGTTTTAGTGGTAGCACCCGGTGCGGCTGCACTAATCGAATTGCAGAAATCTGAAATAACAGATTTCTGGATGTTGACATACAACTTGTCACCTCTTGGGCGGACACTGGAAACTGACCCGTGACCTGACAATTGGTCTAAGAATTCCTTTCGACTTTTGGGGTTGCAAACTGTTTGGGGAAGGTTTGAAATAATCACTGTAGCATGGCTACTCGATAGTGAAGAAGCAGCAGCCCCAGGCTGGGGTAGCGGTGGAAAATTGGTTGAATAAGACTAACTAGTTTGATATAGTTTTGTGGTCTTGTAGCGTATATACAAGGTAAAAGAAAAGTAGATGGATATTTTTCAGCCAGGCAATGATAAAAAAAAAGTAGTAACTGAATAGTTGTACGTTTTCATTGAAAATTATTTGAATTTTTTTGAAGTTACAGTGTAATTGTATCGATTAGTCTGAGGTTATTCACTCCGCACAGCATTTCAAGCGTGAGTGTCTGGAAAATGAAGGTTTTCGACAATAGAATGTGTTTATTGACTCCTTTCTGAGCCATTGACAAATTCATTTCTCTGTTTTGTATGTTTTTTTTCAAAAGATTGATTTTTGTTTTATTTATATAATCCCTCCCCCCTTTTTGGGCACTGAGGAGACTTTGGCGGAGGTTTTTGCCGAAATATCTTCCCTTTCGTTGCTTTTTTTTTCACTGGCTAAAAATCACCATCATTTTGGTTTCTAATTTTTTTTTTTTGTTTCCCCGAATTGAAATTTTTTACAATAAAGTGTCTCAACATATTATCCCATGTTTTTAAGGCTCAAATGATTATTGCTAGGCGGGCTTACAGTGTCAAAATCATAACATGATTTTTGTTGCAAGTTTTTGCAGCGCTTGAGTTTTTGTTGTTGTTTTTATAGTTTTTTAAGATTTCAGTTGAAATCTGTTTTTCTGTAAATTCAAATTTATTTCTCTAAATGGCTTTTTTTTACTTATTTCATAGAAGATACCTAACTAGTTACTGGGGAAAGGTTTTATTTTTATCTTGGTTTGATGTTTAGTTGGAATACTTTTATGTGGCCAGTTAAAAAACAATTCCTTTTGTTATGGAAGTATTGATTTAGCCTGTTTTTTGTTATCGTTGCAAGAATAAACTGGAACATTTTACTTTCGATTAAGGTATGCAATATAGTTATACATTGCAATCCAAATGGGGAGAAAGACAATAAAGAAATATTATCATAAATTCAGCGTTTGTATGACTGAAATACGAGAAATAATACCGAATGTGTTTTGACTTTTATGCATTCTGTTGCTGGATTTTGGTCACGTATCAACATAAACGGCTTCCACAACTTTTTTTTTTATTTTATGTTTATATTCAATCCCCTTGAACTACCTTTTGTTATAATGGAATATAGGATTTACAACTAATACTAGTGAATTATTTCTTGTACAGTTATGGGCGTAAAGTAGAGCCTCTGTATTCGGAAAAGTTGGGGTTCATTTTGTACACTGTAAGCTCCATTTTAACTGCAATAAGAGTAATAAGAATTTTACTCATTAGAAGGCTTATGCACAAATAATGGAGACCGGATTTAGTTTTTTAAATCTAATAATTGAAAAAAATTAATCAACCTAAAACTTTTAGCTAAAACATTAAATAAAACTTTCTAATCAAACAGTTCGTGGTAACGAACTGTAATAAAAATATATTATTGTATACGTAAAATTAAAAAAAAATATACGTAAAAAAATGAAGTATTTTTATTACCAAAAATGAAATTCAAGAATGTAATATCGTGGATAGGATTTGTTAAGGCCAAGAAAAATACTGGATGAATAAAACGTATACTTTGGGAGGACAGCCGCCTCCCTTTTACAGCGTTATAAGAGAAAGTTTGAAGGAAAAAAAAATTAGTTCATGCAGTATTTTTGTTGGCCTTGAAAAAACACCATTCTAAATCTTCATTTCTTTAATTTTGTTTTTGTTATGCCAGGCCAATGTGGTTTACAAAAAATCTTTTTTTATAATGTTTCATTTAATTTTTTGAATCAAATTTTTTTTCATCTTTAATAATCAACCATTCTTTTGTCTTTTTAATAATATTTAGTTAATGATCTTCTAACTTCTTTTTTTTTAATTTGTTATGTCTATATCTTTAAGCAACAATAATTGAACCTCTATGTGAGATATGCTTATTCTAATAATCCACACTTGACTTATCACTGTTACGTATCTTCTCTGGATACTTCTCTTTTCTGAACGATGAAATGTGATTTAAGGGCCCTATAAATGGTGAACTTCCTGCTCTTTATCTTATTCTGTTATTGTATTTTTAAGATAGAATTTATTCATAATCAATGCACTGCTAATCCCCCCAAAAGCTCATTGGCCTGTAAATTAGGGGGAACATATGAGGATCACAATATCAAAGAACGATAGCCAATTACTAACTGAGATACAAGAGAAAAAAAACCATATAGAATAGATAGATTGACAGATAAGATATATTAATAAAAAAATATTGTCGGTACTTTTGTATTATACGAGAAGCACTCGAGAATTTGGATCGTGAATGACGAGAAAATGAGGCAAGAAACTGGTCAAGCAACTTCTTTATACCAGACAATTAGCTTCGGCTCGGTTGGAAAATACATTGTAGCAATATTCTATTTAACTATTTAGTTGGTATTTTGGTTAGGTTTGTTTAGACTACGTATTTAATATATGCTATGATTTACCCTCCCCCCCCTTCCACCCCTAATGTAAAAATATAGCCAAAACTTGTTTCTAAACTATTATATTTTCATCATAATTTTGTTTTATTTCATTAGCATTAACCAAACTTCGCTTCTCAAGTGTTTCTCGTATAATACTTAAGTACCTTTCTTGGGAATATTTAACAAAATGTAATTTCTGCTATTCTAACCGAATCTTTAAAAAAATGACATTTTGAGGATACTTTATGTCTCCGAAAGAATTTGCGCTTTATGTTCATTGAAAATAAGTAATATACTTTCGGTCTTGAGTTACATGCCATAAGTTAATGATAGAAGAAGTATTTGTTAGAATTATCTTAGAATTATCTTCTTTGTATAATTCTACGAAATGAAACCTGGTCAGTATAACTGCTCTCTTGATGAAAAACGTGCTGTTGAATTTGCCATGTCTGAGAACCTCGTGATAGAGGTTTCAGCCCTAAAAAAAATAAGTATTTTCCATGGAAGTTTGTTATGAAAGCACGTTTTTTTATTTAGTTTTTTTTTAGATTTCTTTCTTTGAGTTATATTATATGCTTCAGTGTAGGCTATTCCTAATTTAGATACGAAAGTATAAAAAATGAAAACGTGCTTAGTAGGGAAGGGATGATTTGCCCGTGAATCACCCAGTTATCTCTATTTTTTTATTATACCCATGTTTCCTTGTTTTTTAATTGTTTTTTTTTATTAATCCGGCTGCTTACCTCCTCCAAAATATATTCCTGTCTAGATGCGTGTGGAAAAATAAAAACAGTTTTAGCTCACTATCCCCTTGATATAGACGTTGCTGCCTTAGAAAAGTTGGCGCTCAGCCAGAAAAAACATACATGGCTTAATTGACATTTCAATATCTCCAGATATTAATGTTAAACTTCCAAATTCCTCTATCTATTTTTTTTTTTTTGTTTGTTTTTAAATGGGAATGGAGTGTTATCTAAAAAATGATAATTTAAGCAAGAATATCGAGTTCTTCTGCAAATTTGATCTTCTTCTTTAGATATTAGATTAATTTAATACGACCCATAAATTTTCTAGCTTATCCTATTCCATTTCCCTTTTTTACCGCCCCCGTTCATGATTGACGTAATTCCTTTTAGTCTATCTAAGAATTCCATTTCCTAATACATTAGCATGCTATAATGACCGTCAAGGATATGGGTTTTAATTAGGTAAAATTATTGAAGAGCCAAATCGAAGGATGGCTTGGAATATTCTAGGATGATTCAAGCTAAAAGCAATGTGATTGCCTTTAATAGATGCAGTATTTGGGTTATACACAATATTTTTTACCTCTCCCCAAAGGCAC
>JAQQPU010006370.1:8375-22146 GCA_029168905.1 Artemia sp. Kazakhstan ARC1039 | reverse complement strand
CATATATTTTATTTTTTGAAGAACCAGACGAAAATGTTGCCACTACTCGGTATGGGGCAACTGTTGAAGAAGGTGAAATGAAGTCTGCACTGTTAGATGGTGATATCTCTAACTATGACTCAGAGAGAGGCTATACTCGGCACCCCATTGAGGAAGGCACGAAGGGTATTAAAATTAAACTTGGAGCCCCTCATATATTGAATCACTTTAAAATGCTACTTTGGGATAGAGATTTAAGGTAAGAAGTCTTCACTTGAATTTTACTTTCTTAATTTTAGGCAACTTCTAATTGACGACTAGACTATTCAAGCCAGAGAAAAATGGAATATGATACGGATGTCCTACTGGGTAATTACTTGGAAGCCGATGAATTTATACTTGTACTGTTCTGACTTCTTTTTCTTTCAAAAATGTTCTTATGAACGTCTCAATTTAAAAGCATGCTTCTACAAAACATTTAGCCTTCACAAAAGATAATTAAAGGAAATTGAAAATAACCTTAATTGATTGCTTAAATTGACTGCTAAACGAACATAAGTACGCTGTCTTCTAACGTACAATGCTATAATCATGGCAAGCATAATATCGTTACTCCTTGTCTTATTATTATAGTATTAGTCCATTGGGCATTATATTTTGCATATCTTTGGATGTGATTTAAACTATTGATATTTAATGTTGGTAAAATTCAAGGATATTTTTTTTTTAATTGTACCTATTATAATCTTGTTTTTTATTCTCATAAAAGTAGTATATTGAAATAATTCAAAAATTTCGATTTTTGAATATTAAGGATTTAAGGTTAGTTGTGCTTTTCCTTTAGTCTTGTTTAATTTATTTTAGACAACATCCATTTGACCTCAGAATTAAAAGTATTGAGTTCGAATGTTAATAAGTATTCATGGAATAAGTATATTTTATTGTAACTATTATAAAGTTTTTTTTAGTAATTTTAAAAGAAAAACTGCAAAAAAGAAAACAATGAGGTTTTTGTTTTGAGGTTCGCAGGCTTATTCCTGTATTTCATGTTCAATGAACTGAATGTGCTTGTCAGTTCTTAATATGTGCATCTTTGTATACAGTGCTTAAAAATTGTTATTTAAAAAATGTCCTACGCGGTAAATTTATTCCTCAAAACTGGATATTTTGGTAACAATAAATTTGTATCTATATTATTTTAGCTTTAGATTCTAGTTGTTTTGTTTTTGTTTTTACGCTTAAGCCGTCTTGTTCTATGCGGGGGAAATATTCTTTTGATTTTTGCTCTCTTCGTTTCCTTTTATTGGCCATAGACCTGTTTGTCATTTTCAGATTCATTTCTTTGTTTTAATTTGAAAGAAAAACAGTTTTCAAACTACCAAGTCATGAAACTAGTAACAGAAAGGATTCCCAACGAAATAATCGTCCAAGTAACGCACCGGCCTTATAAGTCACCATCCGGGATCTGTTGAAGTTACATCCAGTGTCAAGAATAATTCTCAAGAAATAGATCATTAAAACTAGGAACAGAAGGAACGCAAAATCTTTATTCCAAACAAGCTTGCTAGTTACGTAGTTCAAAATATTCTAAATATTAGACAAAATTATGTATTGTGATGAGTTTATAAAGAATTTTTCCCTTATTTAAAATATATCTAATTGTCTGTTTGGAATTTTTTTGGCAATATAAAGGTTGAAAAATCACTACTTTGCAGCTTTAAAACGCGCATTTGATGATTTATTGTCACCTTAATTGTTTTTTCCTGATAAGTTTGTGTGAAGTCAATGAGCCTCTCTTCTCAGGAAATAGCAAAATTCAAGGATGCTTTTTAATTTATTTATGGTATTAATAATTTTGACTTGGTTATATGTGAAATAGAGGGTCAAAGCTCTTCCTAGAAAGCCATTTCTCTTTCCTCCTAGAATGATTCTTCGGGTTTACCCATCATGGTTAAAAACATCAAAATTTTCCACTTTCAAATGGAATTGATTTTAAGTCATATTGTTCATTTTTTCGTCAAATGTATTCGTCTTTTGTTCCTCCAACTTGTTTCAGCCCAATTATTCATGCTTTCTAATCCCCATTACCTCTAAAAATCCTGTATATCCACTACTCCTTCAATGTGAATGCAACTTGATACTCTAAAATCAACATTTATTATCCATCAGACCCCTCATATAAAGTAAATATAGGCACAAGCTGAAGGGAGTTCAGGCCTAGATCCTCAAAAGCCTTAAAAGTTAAGAAAAACTGAAAAATTTAATATCTAAAATGGAAAATTTTTTTTCTTACAAGTCATCTTTATTTTCACTGTGTGTTGAACGGATATGACGTCACTCAACCTCCTTAAGCAATTTCTGTATTGAGGCGTATGCCGGTAGGACTCGAAATAAGGGCCTTTGTTGATAAGCTGAAGCTTCAACCCATAGACCTAGACAGCTGCTTTTATTTATTTTTTTTTTTTTTTTTTTAACTTAATATCGACTTTGTCGTCAAGCCAAATGCGTCAATAAGTTGAAGTAATGTTTGAAAACGGTGAATATTCTTGACAGTAAAGAAATATGCAACCAGAACCTAGCACCAAATACTTGGCAACCATGTTGGCAGCAAAACCCTCGGGATATAAACTACAAACAGGACTGTAACCAGACTGAGGACTGTGACTTTGTATGTTTCTTTACTGTCGAGGCATATTTTCTTTTGAATATTGTTTCTGTATTATTTATTTTCTCATACATATGACAACTCTACCACCCTTCGCTTAGTAGTCCTATGGCAAAGGTTTTTTTGTAACATATCATCTTAGCTGTTAGTACATAGAATAGACAATG
This sequence comes from Artemia sp. Kazakhstan ARC1039, assembly GCA_029168905.1. NCBI lineage: Eukaryota > Metazoa > Arthropoda > Branchiopoda > Anostraca > Artemiidae > Artemia > Artemia sp. Kazakhstan ARC1039. Next base: position 19,335 of record JAQQPU010006370.1, on the reverse strand, counting down.
TGTTACATACTAAGATTTAAATTATTATGATTATTATTTTCTTGTTTAAAATTCAGTTGCCTTCTGGTAGCCTCGTCTCTTCAGAAGATTCAGAAAGCTTTTTTAGTTTTATGGAAGGTATTTGCCCAATATTCAGTTGAGCCGTTTAACAGCAGAATTGAAGCCTTAGTAGTTTGGTATAATAGCTTGCTGATTTGAGTCAGTTCAGACTCAAGTAATATGTAAACCGGCTCATAGAATCAGGCCTGGATATAATAATAGGCCCGGGCCTAGGGACGCAAGATGCCAGGGACTGCAATAAATTACCACTGAGTGATTTTTTTTTCTTAACAAAAACTGGACTGATGTGATTTATCGTATAAGTCCCAGGTGTACTCCGCCGTCGCGCTGTCTTTTCACAGAAAAGGGGTTTTAGGGGCCGCAATAAATTACCACTGAGTGATTTTTTTTTAACAAAAACTAGACTGATGTGATATATCGCAAAAGTGCTAAATGCGCTCCGCCGTTGCGCTGTCTATTCACAGAAAAGTGATTTTAAAATGACACAGGAACTCCGTAGCCACTTATAAACTGTCGGATAGTGTATCCACTATCCCCGAACCCTCGGGGATTTCCCTGGTAATCTCGCAAAAATGAAGTGGGAGAAGTGTCAAAGCTCTAAATCCGTCCCTGCATATAATGTGACTGCCTAAAAATGAAGTAAACGCCCTTAATGCTTATAACGGTAGCCTATTCCCCAATGCCCATGTACTATTAAAGATTTTTGCTACTTTGCCATTTTCTATTAGTAAGGCTCACTGTAGACTGTAGTGTCTTCTTTTTCCAAACGTGACACGCATTTGATACCGCGCGTACTGACCCTGGGAATATACGTCAGAACCTTAGTTTAGTTGCTAGTGGTCTGACAAAAAAAAAACAACAAAAAGAAACAGATTTCTCCATAGGCTTCCCGTTATGTGTACATCGGAATCGCGCGTGCCGGAAGGTGGAGTATGAATCTTGTGTAGTTTTAAATCTGTGTAACTTATTTTTAATGGAGAGTATATCCTGAAAGGAGTTTTTCTACCTAGTTTTATGCAGCTTTTGCTCCTAGATATCTGTTGTGGTCTCCCCCCCCCCAAAGAATGAATCCATGGGCAAGCCTCATGTCTAGCTAATCTAATGACCAAAAATCATGAAGTTTTGTACATATACCGCAGTTAACACCGTAAGACACATAGGCTGATCAGTTGTTTAGGAAAATATTTAGTCGTTTAAAAAATACCATTAATCTGAAATACAGGAATAAATGTAGACTATTTTCTATGCTGTCATTAGATTTTCGTTTCTGGCGTTCATTTATTTTAGGTAGGTTATGCCAGTTAGTATGCATAGACGTTAGTTCGCGGTCTTCAAACTCAGTAGGTAAAATCTAAAGGCATCAAATATTTAAAGTTTAGTGGTTTGCAATTCCAAGAAATATTTCGGACAGTTTATGACATGTACGCACCAGTCCGTTCCTCGGGGTAGAAGGATGTAGATAATTATTTATAAGGGTTAAAAACAGCCAGAAAGTGAATATTTAGGCAAGTTTTTTTGCTTCGGGGAAGGGGGGGGGGTTATTCTGGTCAACTTTAAGGGAGGACATACTCCCCGCCCCCTCTCATGTGTACATACATCGCTTATGAATAGTTTAAGTTTGTATTAAAATGAATTTATCAACTCATACAAATAGTATAACAAAAAAAAATATATTTTAGGATGTACTCGTATTATATAGAAGTGAGTATTGATGATTCGCAATGGACCAGAGTCATTGATCACACCGGTGTACATTGTAGATCTTGGCAATATCTCTATTTTCAAGAGAAGGTTGTTCGTTATATTCGAATTATCGGAACTTTCAATAGTGTTAATAGGACATTTCACGCTGTCGCTTTTCAAGCCTCTTATGCGTCCGACATTCCTGAGCTTGAAAATGGAATTATTGGTACAGTATTTTTTACGATTTTTTATTTATTTATTTTAAATTCAGAATAATACAAGTAGATAATGTTTGAATTTTCCTCTAGGCTCGTTTTTTTTTTTTTTTTTTTTTTTTTTTTTTTTTTTTTTTTTTTTTTTTACGACTTTTAGTTTAAACTTTTAGTGTTGAAGTACCATGATATGTGGCAATAGACGGCAAACTCTTTGCCCAGAAGAAGGCTAATATTTTATCTTTAAAGTGAATTTATAAAATTATTATTTTTGTTTGTCTTCTAGACGTTCTCACCAGCATACCATAAAGTGCAGCTTTTCTTTTTACTATAGTACGTGTATAATATATACAGATGTCCCAGAAGCTCCTTTACCAACTAGATATCGTAAAACAATTTCTAGATTTCTAGATGCGTACCACTTAAGCTAGATACCGTGTTTAACATTAATAAATCTTTAAATTAAGATTGATTGACGTATCAACTGCTCTAAAGTCTTTGAGATTTCATTGGAAGTGGGAAAAGTTGTGGATTTAAACAAAGTCTGAGGTAGGTTATTTCTCTGTTTGTTAGCCCCAGGTGGCTTAATGTAACGTTTGTAGCAGTACTATTGAAGGTCCCTAATATTTGTCGTCAAAATATATACTACAAAAGGTTATCAGATCTCAATCAAATTTAGTGGGAATTAAGAGCGATTTTTTTCGGGGGGGGGGGGACAAAAAAAGCATGCAAAATTTGTTTATATCCATTTTGTTACGTTTTTACGAGTCAAACAAACATTTCGAGGGGGGTTCAAACCCCCCTGGCCCAACTCTGGGTACGGCCTTGGGTGAGGATCAAAATCTTTCCCTAAAATCTTGTCATAAGGACATGTAGTAGAGGGGCTATAAGATATTGACCAAACATAGTCGTTACTAACAGAAGCACTCCTTGTTCTGTCTTTTGGTTGTCCTTTGTGGTAGTCCTTTGTTCTGCCCATATGACCTCTGTGGGCGAGAGGATCCTAAAATTCTTGTCACACCTACTACTATTAGAACAGGTTATCGGATATGAACCAAATTTCATACGAACAAAGAACAAGTGTTTTAGCTGCGTTTTTGCGATTCAGTAACCGATCCGGTCTATTTGGGGGAGACGAGGTCCATTTATGTCATTAGAACTTTCACCAGAGGGGATATCAGATCTTCTACCGCCACAAATAAAACTTGCGCTTCTAATTAATTCAACAAGAAGTTCATCCTATCTTAAGAATTAAATAGCTTACGATACTTGCTTCATTCGTGTTCTTGAATAATATTCTTCTTAACTGTTTGATGAATTAATTTGATTGGATTTTTGAATTTTGGATATTACCCGTAAATTGTCTATGATTGCTTTCCAACTTATATAAAGTTCGATAGGAAATGCTCGTTTATTGCTTTTGTTGTTGTTGTTTTTTTGTTTTTTTTTTTTGTTTTTTTTTTTCACGAATTCAGTATAGATCTCTATCGGTATCATAATGTGTTCGATGTCTGTATGCGCTAAGTTTTATTTTGTTCGGTTATGTTTTTCACACTCTTTCTTACCAAACCTGAATCAGGTATATAGTGGCTATGGGGCCAACTCTGAGCATACCTTTCCTTCATTTTAGATTTTTCGTTGTTTGAGGGAAACATGAGCCTTTTTTCTTTTTATTTTTAATTGGGCCGAGTCGCTCCTTATTTACAGTTCGTTACCACAAATTGTTTGATCAGATTAGGCATCCTGTATGCATGTTTACAGGATGCCTAAGCTGAGAAATTATAGAGAGAGATGTTTGCAGGGGTAAAATGAAAGGATGGGCACCTTCCAATGTATAGAACTATACGGTCCTTTGTATAATGATACACAGAACAAAGCAATGCATAATAAGAAATTCTCGTTTTGTTGCGTTAATTTACGACTATATAAAATAAGCAAAGCACTTAGTTTTTTTTTGTAAAATAGATCTCAAATATGTTTTATTGGCACATATTTTATAAACAAAGGTTCATTTTTAGTGTTAATAGGTTTTTTTTTCTGAATAAACTTTATGCAATGACATTAAGCGTTCATGCATCATTGCATATTTTTCACAACACATGATTGTAACTTAATTTATAGTTTGAAGAAATAAATCATGTTCGTGTCCCCCTGTTTAAGACAAAACTCAGTGACGTCCTCTAATCACTACAATACTACTTGACGCCCTCTTACACTTTTTATGCTTGAAGCGCACATGTCTAAAACATATTAAGTCGTTTAGGCGCAAAGAAGTGCAAACAATCTGTTATGTTTCTTTTCTGCATTCCAAACTTTGAAGTAAGTCATTGAAAACCTTTAGCTATCAGTCTATCATAATACTGACGAAAAGTGTTTTATATTCAAAAATGAAAAGTATAAGGGAATTGTAAATCATCTCTCAGAGAATTATATATCTGGTAAAAACTGTTAATGTGAAGAAAGATCTGAATTACGAATTCGAATTACAAATAACGACTTACGAATTCGTTTAGGTATATAGGCCCTTTTGTGAAACTATGACTTTCTGGGTGAACTATAACAACAATGGCTGACTCACTGCAACCTTGTGAAAACACAATATAAACGATATTTTTCTTTCTTTGTTCTTTTTTTCATTCTTCAGCTGCTTTTAGGTGCCACCTATTTGCCACTTGGTATAATTATTGGTAAGTTATCTCCATAAAATATTTCATGCAGTTTTCAACAATTTTGGCAATTGTTTTCCCCTGTGTATGGCTGAAATGGCATTTATCCAATAATGAAGAACTGTAATTAAAAATATTATTGTTAGCTCAAAGAACTCTGACTCCAGTTGGATGAGTGATTTTATTGTACATTTGATAGTACAATAGCCCATTGCCACAAACCCAATTAGACAATTCTGTGTCCTTTTAGAGATTAACTATGGGTTTCCTTCATTCTTTTGGTAATTTTTAAGCAAGTTTTCTCGCAGAATTTGCTTCACTTTCTTCATCTTCTGGTCAAAGGGAGGGTGTTGCTTGTAGGAAAGCATGTCACGAACTTGTGAAGAACATTGAGAATTTACTTATAAGCTGACATTAGTAAAGCAGATTAAAACTGTGTCGCAAGAGTAGCTAATAACGAGCTGTTTATCACAGTAGGATTTGATCCCCCGTTTTCTGAAAAAAAAATGAAAAGGGCTTAAGAATAATGAAAATATCCCCCCCCCTCTCCAGAAATTGGGAAAGCAGATTAGGACTGTGTCACAAGAGTAGCTAATAACGAGCTGTTTATGACACTAGGATTTGATCTCCCGTTTCCTGAAAAAAAATTAAAGGGCTTAACAATAGTGGAAATAGCTCCTACACCCTCGCCCCCCTCTCCCACAAATTAGAAGAGTAGATTAGGACTGTGTCTCAAGAGTAGCTAATAACGAGTTGTTTATCACAATAGGATTTGATCCTCCCTTTCCTGAAAAAGAATGAAAAAGGCTTAAGGTTAATGGAAACAGCTCCTAACCCTCCCCCCTCCCCCAGAAATGTACATTTGATGGCACAATAGCAAATAAATCTATAAATTTATTATACGTTTCCTCGATAATTTTCTTTACTTTGGTCCATGTCATGAAAAGTAGGACATGAGCCTTTCAACAATTAACAATTCATTTGTTTATAGCTACTCATTTGGCTATTATTAAATTATTACTTGATAGATTCAGCTTGTTTTATTCGTTGTAAATAACATGATTAAAAAAAAATAATATCCCTTTTCTTAGGTCCTACTTATAATGTTGCCACTGTCAAGCTTTCTGCAGCTATGATTGAAGGAGTTAGTCGAACAAGAAACGCTCTGATAAATGAAAGCTATACCAATTATGATTGGGAAAATGGCTACACCTGTCATCAGATTGGAACAGGATGGCTTGTTATTCATCTTGGACAACCCTATGCTGCTGATTCAATGAGGTAGGCTTTTGACCAAAAATAGATTTCAAGCAATTCTTAGAGTGTGTTCAACCCTCATAATATACTGATTCCCTTTAACATGAAGAGTAAGTTGATGCGTCTCTACGAGACTGAAAAAATGAATACGTTCTTCAAGAAAAATTGTGGTTGCATCGAACATGACTTTGACCTCTTTTTTTTTGCTAAATCTGAAATAAGTCAAAATCCTTGCATGCTTAAAATTTCGACAGTAATTATCTATGAGCTGTGGTTATTCCTTTCAAGTAAGTCAATGTGATTGTAGAAACTATCGTTATCTTTTTTTTTGCGAATACAAATAGGAGGCTACAGTCCCCAATTACACCATGTAACCAGAGTAGGATGAATAAACATGTGGTAACTAAGAATATAGTACGAAAGAAAACTTTCATCATTTTGGAAGGTTGGTGTAACTGAAGTAAATAATCGTTGACTGTAATGAGAAGTTTGAACCCATAGTATATTGGACGCTTCCGTGAGCTTTCATACTCGGAGAGAAAGCTCATGAGGCGAGATGTTGTGTGTTGCAAAGATTTGTTGTTGAAACATAAAGCCTTAGGAAAAATGAGTAATATATCTTGACTCTCAGAGAAAGGCTTGTCTAGCAATAATCTGAGGAATATGTGGTAAAGTTAATCGGGCAAATGAATCCGTGCTTTCATGCATGATTTTATTTGCCTCGGCAGGCTAGCCAGTGAAAGATTTGAATGATTTTTGCATGTCTTTTGCATACAAGTTTTGTATTCGTGTTACATTTAGTCATATACGTTAGTTTTTGCACCATATTTTAATTGAATTCCTGAAACGTTTGTAGCATGAATACATGTTATTTGTTCTGCCATATAATTATTGGAGGTGCACCGCAAAATTTGAGACAAGTGCTGAAACCCATAAAGACTAGAGGTGTCACTGATAAACCCTGTTTAATGTTTTATCAAGCTGTCATATCATTATTTCTTTTTTTCATGTAATATTCTCTTTCACCCTGTATTACTTTATTTCGATTTGTACTTATCAACGTTAACACGTACTAACCATGTTCTAGCCTGTCCTTGGTTATACTATGAACATCGGTTATTCTCAGTCATGCCTTTCTCCTTTAAATTAAGGAATCATGTTATGCCCTCAGTCAAGTGCTTGTTTGTTGGTGAATCAATGAAGGGAGTAGTTCTTCTTTTCTCTTTTTAATTTTCATATATCAAGGTTGTTTTGCTTTCTTATGAATTAATTTTTAAATAAAAATTATCTGATGAAAGTAAAAAAGCGAAACTGAAACTTAAAACGAACAGAAATTATTTAGTATATGAGGGGAGCTTCCCTCTCCTCAGCTCCTCTCTCTTTAGGCTATTTTTTTTTAGTACTTTAAAAAGCTTCTTATTCCAATTCAATGGTCATTGTGTTTCAGCAGTCGTGCTGAAATTGGTCGTGGTTTGCTCTTTACCGGATTACAGCTACTGCTGCAACCAGGAAAAATGCGTTAAATCTACTTTTAGGCTGCTTACTTACTTAATTTTGACGCAAACCAGACGAAGATCCATTCTGCCCAATAGCAATTAACGAAGGAATGATTGTCGTTGTTCAACACGATCTTTCAGCTGCAGCCTCTTCTGCACAACGTCCTTGACGGTAGAAACCACCCCAAGCATGGTGTTCACCCTTGAATGTCTGTCAAAGGTTCTTTCTCTGGTCGTCGGCTCTCCATTTCCAGGTTGGAAGGGGATTGCAGGTGGAGGGCACCGTAAGATGACTTCGTTTGGTCGTCGTAGCGTGTGTCGAAGGAATTTCAGTTGTCGTTTTTTCATTATTACCGAGTGGGGTTCTGTTTGGGGTTAGCGTCTTTGAATTTTACCGTTTGATGTGCGAGACCATCAGCTGAAACGTGGAATGTATCTTATGTGACAATGGTTAAAGGCTTCTATGGCACGAGTTTTTTCGGATATTATAGGATCGAATGGTTGTCTCGTGAAAGTTCATCTTAGGTTTTAGGCTGATATCTTGCTTTCTCCATAAGGACCTCTTCATACTCGTAAATGTGCCACATGCTTTTCCTATTCGTGTTGGCTATCGGTCTTGCGGAACCGATGGTTTAACCCTCCAGTTTGATATCTGGGTTGTTTGTGATGTTTGTTTTCATCACTTGTCTTTTGGGACTGCCGGCTATGAAACCAGCTTTCTTGATGTGCTGGAAGCATCATTGACCATTTTCTGGAGTTCCGTAGACATACCACTCGAAAGGGCTACATCGCCTGCAAAGTCCAGTTCTGTGAGGGCATTTGGGTGTCCAACGTTCTGTCTGACTATCATTCCTTCATAAGTATAGAACGCATTTACCATTATCCATTAGGTGACGTTGTATAACAGGACTGGGAAAGGGGGAATCCTAGTTTGACTCCTGTCTTGACGTCAGGTTTCGTTGTATTGCTGTCAAGAAGCTTGGCTAGTATAGGTAGTCCAGAGCGCAGGTAGCGTAGGTAGTGTAGAGTCGTAGGTTCCTTTAAGTATTTTGATCACCTCTGTTCGGATACCATCCTCCGCCATGATATTCCATAGGTCGACTATGATAAAAGAATTAAACGTAGCCACGAGGTTGATGATGGTTATGATGATAACAGGTTGCATCTCTCAAAATGTTGTAATATCAGATAGGGGATAAGAATGTGCTCTTGGCAATCTCTACTGGCCAGAAACCTATTTGTTCTAGTCTTGCAAGCTTATCAAGCCCTATTTCCCACCTAGGAAAACCAGCAGGTGAACCATGAACGTGGGAGCTGGGCTCTACCCTATAATTTGAGGCTTTGCTCACATCTGCATACTTCTTTTCTTGTGTAGATAAATCATAGGTTTTGATAGCCCTACTGAGACCAGAAAAAGTTTAGTAGTGACCTCGCCTGGGAAACAAGAATACATTGAAAAATCGTATAAAAACAGAAGAATGAGAACTATTCCCGTTTAAATGTGACAGAAAATGCCCCTCGTAGCACTTGACCTTCCCCCTTGGTAAATTTCCTGACGGGGCTTGTGACTCATGAGTTGTTTCATTGGATGATTGATGGGTTATTTTCTATTTTTTTAGAATGTTGCTTTGGGATTGTGATGATAGACAGTACTCGTATTATATCGAGGTTTCAGACAATGGTCGTGATTGGACAATGGTCCACGATAAAACAAGGGAACGGTGCAGATCATGGCAGCATATAAGGTAAACTTTATTTATCGTTTTTGTTTGTTTCTTGCTGTTGGTTGTTTTTCTTAGGGGGGATGGGGCCAAAATTTGTAGAGTTGCTGCGCCATCAGCTACCTAAGGTTATCTTGACGGCTATCTTTCTTGATAATTGTAAGCTGAACGAGATTTGTAGCTCGTAGCATAAAGCAGAGAAGAACTGTTGAACACTTCTTTATAAAATAAGACTGGTCAGTAGTCCCGACTTGTTACATTAGATGTTTGTAGCCCTTGAAATTTTGAAGAGGGTATTGTGTGGTACATGATACATCGTGAAAGATGTATCTCTTTATAAGTAATTTCGTGAAGATTCATATATAAGTACATTTTTCTTTTTAATCTATTTGTGTTTTTTTTTATGTTTATGTTCTTTTTTTTTCTTTTTTTTTCTATAGCCCGATGGCTTTTTTTTCAAATACATACATACATGCCCAGTATTTTAAAAAGTACAACACCAACACCAAATATTTCAAAAAATATATATGTATATTTAATAACATTGATTCTTTCAATTCAACACCTTATTCCGACCGACCACCGTATAATACTTATCAGTGAGAGAATAAACAAACTTTAAAAATAAATCAACCAAAATAATAGTATACACAAAACCCGGCCGTTATTGGGAGGCTCATACGATTTTTGCTAAATAGACAGCAAAAAACGCAGCAAACCCTGCGAAGCTAAATAGATTTGGTTCAGCATTGGCTGACGAAAATCTGCACACACAATGAGGCAGTTTATGCAAAAATGTTAGCACCCCGAATGACAAAAATTTAAGATGCCAGATCTTAAATTAAGTTTGATTAATATTTGGAAGTGCTTTTTTGAAGTTTTGGTGAATACAAGGATTTATTGTTTCGCTTCTTCTTCTCCCTAAAGAGCTCAGATGGGGCGTTAGTCCCTAAAAGCCACAACTAAGATAGTTTTTCTTACTTCCTACCAATTTTGGTTGAGATTTGACAAACTGTCTAGCAAATCTTGTGATGACGAGAATTTAGGGACCTCTCCCCCCACAGAGATTGGATTGGTAGTATCACAACTATTGAAAACTTGTTGCAGCATCAAACTGCTTGAGATCATTACAGCTGTGCACGATTGACGTCCACCTCAAACTGTTCAAAACTTCAGCTTTTACCCCTCCCATGAAGTTCCTATTTCTTCAAATCATCTCTTTTGGTCTAGGGTAGTCCTAGAGCTATCCTTGGGCAATTTCTCAGGAAAGGATCTAGTATTTCTTCCTTAACCCTTTGAAGCGCCCATATTTTAGAGCCACTTTGGACCATAGTCATTGCCATGGCTTCTAGCATCTTGATGTTAGTTTTAACACTTATGCTCCTGTTCTTTCAAGCTCTCAAAACAGCAAATAATTCCATCCACTTTGGCTATTCTAATTTTAACTTCATCACCGTGTCTATAATACTTACTAATAATACTATCTGGATAAATGAAACCATCCACTCGGTAGGTCTTCTTGCTACCTAGCATCAACTTGTCATCCTCATTTATTCATAATTTAATTAATTCAGTCTTCTAAGCATTAATTTTCATACCTATTCTCACACCCTGAAACAAAAGATACAATTAGGATATTTAATTTTACCTCCCGTCAAGTTCGATTAAGGTCCGACAACCTATTTTGCTTGGTTGTCATGATAACAAGATTTCAAGGACACTTCTTCCCCTGAAAGGCCAGATTGGGACCTGATTCCCAAAAAGAATTAGCATTACACTAGATATTGTTTCATGCCAACTCTAGTTGAGGTCAAACCACCCCTTCTCGCAGGTGTCAGATCACAGGAATTTAAGACCCCGCCCCC
>JAQQPU010006369.1:21768-42906 GCA_029168905.1 Artemia sp. Kazakhstan ARC1039 | reverse complement strand
CTAAATATTAACCTCGGTTCTGTTTTTATTTGACTGATTGGCAATATTAAATGTGTCGGTATCTTGGTTATGCAGACTTTTCTAGGATGCGTTTTTTCATAAGGTTATCGATTTACAAAATAAGAAATAAAAATCATAGCTTGTTTAAGAGCTATGCCTAAAAATTTTAATTTGAAGCTAAAAACCTCTAGCCAAGAACAAATTCTACTTGTGGTCTGGATTCAAGTCTAGCTAATATCTGGCCACAGTGTAAGTACACTCGTTGATAATAAATACAAGATGTGTGATTAATCTATCTTCTTGGTTTGTTCAAATGGCACAATTTGGCTACGAAAACAGAATCGCAAGAACTTGGTTCAAAAATTCAGTACGGTGTTAAGAGTAATTTCTTCTCATGTAGTTTCTACTAATTGTGTTTCTATATTTTGTTCGATTAGGCATACTGAGCGGAAAACTTCTCTTTCAAGCTTCCGTTTTTTTTTCTAAAAAACTATACTTTAGATCTTCACTTTGGTGAATTTTTATCGATAAGACCGACTAGCGTGGCCCGGTATAACTCTTGCCAGAGCACTAATGTCAGCCTTTCAGCTTTCTTCCTGTTGGCCAAAATCACCCTTAAGCAACCGTGAAGGCGCCAGGACATCGACACGTTAAGACCACTACCGTCAGGACATCGACAAAATCCGTCATAACATCGACAAAAAATCCGTCAGAACATCGACACATCAGGACATCGACAGTCATAACATCGACACGTCAAGACATCGACAGTCACAATCGCTACCCGAACAAAAATCCATCAGAACCACTAACCGTCAGAACGTCGACTGTCATTGACATCAACACGTCATAACATCTAAAAAATTTTTAGATGTTATGACGTGTCGATGTTATGACTGTCGACGTTCTGACGGGTGGTGATTGTGACTGTCGATGAACTGACGTGTCGATGTTATGAGTGTCGACGTTCTGACGGGTAGCGAACGTGACTGCCGATGTTATGACGGTCTGACGGGTAGCGATTGTGACTGTCGATGTCCTGACGTGCCGATGTTCTGACGGATTTTCCTTGTCGACGAAATGACGTTTAGTGCTTGTGACGGTTAGATCAAATGGTAGCATCCCTAAGCAACCTTCAACTTTTATTCTAAAATTCAAGATACTCTTATACCTAGTGGGCCTTAGGAAACTTCATATCAAAGAAGGCTGTTTGCTAAAAATCGGAATATAAAAAACAGCATCTGATAAGTTAATGACATACAATTGACATAAGCTAATAAAGCCGAATTCGCGTTGCAAGTCAGACAATGTAGCAACCGAAAAATGTAGCATAAATTGGGTCCAAGTAAAACGGCAATAAAAGAAGTAAGATGAAAATCAGGTCATAAGAAACAAAAAAAAAACATAAAAAGAAATATAAGTAGACACAGGTACCATTTTTAAACATAAAGTATAGGTAAAAAGGATAAAACTGGAAACATAATGCTAGAGGTTAAAATGTATCAAGATCGAGCATAATCTAAAAATAATTTGTAAATAGGTTACAATGAAAGGAACAAAAAAAGACGGAGGAACAATATTTATATAGAAAAATGATATTAAATTTCCTATCATTGTTTATATCCTTAATTAAGGGGTGAAGCCCTTAATTATGTACATATCCATAAGAGCCTGGATCGGTGGGTAAGCTGGGGCATCAGAGAAGGGTAAGCAGAAGAGACGGGGCTTTGAAACTGGGAAAGTAGGTACGGGTGTTTACGATGGCGGATTTGGCCAAGCATTAGGAGATATGTTGTCTCTCCATTCTTGTGGGGTGGTATTTCATGAGGCGTTAAGGAGGAATGGGTACTGGCTTTATCTTTTTGATACACATGAAGTTGGGGGTGCTATGCTTTAAAGAAGGTTTACACAAGATTATGTGTAGAATAAGACCACACCTTTTACTAGCAGTGCCTCAGTTAAGAATATCTGAAATCCTGAGCCACCCCTCCGCTGTCTGTTCAACTATTTTCGAAGTACTAAAGGATATTGACGCTCAGTGATGAAGGGAACTCATGGATAAGAGAATGCAGGGGGCCATGGGTGCAAGTCCTTGTGATGATAAATTCGTTATACCTAATTTTCATTATTATAAAGATGAATATTCATTTGTTGTAAGAAGTAAACAACTTTCGTGAAAACAACTTTTGGGTGATCCCATTGTAATAAGATTCCATTATACAGGACTAAATACAGACAGTCAAACTCATAGAGGGAGGGGGTACGTAAAGCTGCTTACGTAAAAATCGCCATTGACATAAGTTTCCATTTCCTCCCCAATTTTCTCAGGCTAAGGCACAGTAACGTGGGACGGGAAGGGCCGGACATTTTTTTTTATAGGAGAAGGATTTACAACCTGGGAAAGTGCTATCTAGGTCAACACTCTTCAATTTTGTCCGAGTGAGGGTCTGATTACAAAAGCACCTAAATAATCTTACGATAGGTCATTCCAGTTGTGCTAGTTTCCTTAAGAATGGCCTCATCCAATTTAAAAGAAACAGAAATTTCCTGCAAAAAACAGCAATTTCCTTGTTCCTTCTTTTTTTCCGGTTTCTAGTCTAAGGCTTTTTCCCTCTTTTCCTTCCTGGCTGTGATCACTCAAGCAATTGAAAATAAGCTTTTCTTTATCAGTGAACTGTACAGCGTGAAGCGTGACAAAATGGCAAGAGAGACTTCTGTTATTTCCGTGTATGATAAAAAATTAATTGAAATGAAGATCCTATTTTAATAAGTAACCTACTGGTATCTTTTGAAAAAAATATCGTTCAAGATAAGATCTTTTTTTGTATATCTGCACAGGGGAACCCCTCCCCCGTTAAAATGGTTTGTACCTTTCTGGTCTCAGGAATATTCAGAAACTGGTGACCCAAAGCGCACTTTTTTCATTTCTGAACCTTCAAAAATTCTCTGATAACCCTCCTACAAAATCTCAAATATATGTGTACCTAGGAAGCTATTTTAGCTTTGCGAAATTGTCTTTAATGAGAACTATTTCGTCAGGGCCAGCACAGGCTTTATTCTTTAAAATAAAAAAGGGTGGAAAAAGGAAAAAGTTTTGTTCAGGGTTTGTGTTATAGGTCCACGTCCCGGGACGGTGGGAGGGAGTAGGGGCAATTAATACCGTTAGGAATGTTCTAAAAAGCGTCCGGATAGATTGAAAGTTATTGCCTATTAATGAACCTTCCTGGCATTTTAGAATTCCCCTTTAGAATAGTCAGCCACCCTAGGACATCAAATATGCGCTCATATTTTGGGTCACGTGTCCAAATTTTAAAGTGGCACATTTTATTGTTCGATGGATCAAAAAGCAAACCTTCTGGTACTCCAAAGCTTTCTGGGGGATGGGGCGATATGAAAGTGTTTTCCAAAGCTTTTTGAGGAGGGAAAGGAATAAAAGCAATCTTGACTTGGGGACTATAACTCTAGTCAGATGACTGGATGGTCTTTAAACAGGACATTTTGCACCAAATTCGTTGGGAATTTTCAAGAAACTTTTACATTTCCTGTGTTCGTCGGGGATTTTCAGGAAACTTTTACATTTTCTATGTTCAGGAATGTGTCCTTTGTTAGTTGAGAAATACTTGAGAGGGAAAATCACAAAAATATCGGTTTCTTTGGTAGTAGTTTCAATTATTTCAATAGATGGCATAAATTCGTACACAGACGTATCCCAAAAATCATAGGGTTTTTGAGTTTTCCCATAATTTCCTGTATTACAAATCCTCCTGTATTGAGTGACACGATTTGTGTATGACCGTAGCTTCACTTTAAGTGTATTTGTGTATGTAAATTTTGATAAACAGGTACTAACTGCGACCAAGTCCCCCCTCCTCTTCGCAAAACGTCTTGCAAAAATAAAAGATGCCAAAAAAAATTATTAACAATTTTGAATTCATCTACATACTTTATTTTGAATATGTTGGTATATCAAACAGTTCGTGGTAACAAACTGTAAGTAAGGAGCAACCCGGCTAAATAGTAACCGAAACTCTAAAAATTGGAATTTTGATACCGATAGATACATCAAAAGAATTAGAGTTGTATGCTGATTTCAAATATACTAGTTTCATCAAGTTTAGTCTTACCCATCGAAAGTCACGCGCCTGAGAAAATCCCACGCTCATTTTTTTTCCCCAAGTCACCAAATCAACATTTTGAGATAGCCATTTTGTTCAGCATGGTCGGAAAATACAATAACTATGTATTTGACGATTAATTAATCCTTTACAGGCCCCGGGGGAAGGTCTGCAAGTTATGAACTTTGCCCAATGTTTACCTATAGTATTGGTTATTGGGAAGTATACATAAGTTTTCAGGGGGAATTTTTTCTGGTAGTTGGGGGGTGGAAGTGGATCGGGGGTTACATGGGAGAATCTTTCCTTGGAGAAAGTTTTCATGGGGGAAGGGACATTGCTATCAAGGGGGCGTTGGATTTTCCAGCATTATTTAAAAAAACGATTAGAAATTAAATACAAGTAAGGAGCAACATCAAAACTTAAAACGAACGGAAATTATTACGTATATGATTAGGTTCGCCCCTTAGTCATTACCTTGCTCTTTACGCTAATTTTGTTTTGTGCTTTCATCAGAGCAATTTATTTTAATTAACGGCCTTTGTTGTTAATGGTTCATTCTTAAAGAATCGGAACAAAATTTGAACTTTAGCGTAAAGAGCGAGGTATTGAGCGAACTCCCTAAAGGGCGAACTCCCTAATATACGTAATAAAAACATACGAATATAGAAGTTCGTTACGTAAGTTACGTCAGAACAAAATTTCGAGAAAGCCAAAAATAAAGTAAAAATTAATATTCAAATTTAGTTTTAATTATTCATGCACGGTGAGCCAAAATCAAAGCTGCATTAATTCAAAAATATTCAGAAAATAAATAAAAAAACAAGTTTTTTTCAACTGAAAGTAAGGAGCGACATTAAAACTTACGAACGGAAATTATTCCGTATATGAAAGGGGCCTCCTTAACGCCTCGCTCTTTACGCTGAAGTTTGATTCTGTCTCACAACTTCATTTTTTTAAACAATAAAATACTTTAGCGTAAAGAGTGAAGCGTTGAGGAGGGTACAGCCCTTTTCATATACGGAATAATTTCGTTCGTAAGTTTTAATGTCGCTCCTTACTTTCAGTTGAAAAAAACTTTTTTTTTAATTTAATAAATATGTTAAAAATTTGGAAATAAATTCTAAACATCTGAAAAATCAGAATGATCACAAAAGTCGAATGATGACAATTTGAATTCAAATGCGGACATCAGTAGACTGCATTTTTTTATTTTCAGTTATTATTAACAGGGCTGTAGCAACAAAAACATGAATGAAAAGAAACATCTTCGTATTATAGGTCATTCTCAATGGCTGGGCTGTAGCAACAGCTGGGCAACAACAATTAACTGGGCTGTAGCAACAAAACATGAATGAAAAGAAACATCTTCGTATTATAGGTCATTCTCAATCATGCTCTTAGTCCTCTAATACAGGGGCGCTAATTGGTTTTATTTTAGTTTTCCTGTTTTCATTATTTTTAACTGAGCGGATCGAATTTAGATGCTCCTTTTTTTCCTTATGGAAACGAACCCTTCCTGGTGGATCCTATTTCAAGCCCACTTATATTATTTTTATTATCTATTTTTATCGTTCTGGCTTCTGTTTCTTCCTTATACAGATCGTTCTTGTTTAGTTTCATCGAAACGCGATTTGAATTTGAATTATTCTGTCTTCCTAGTGCCGCCACTACCTGGAATTTTGCTCGTAAATCTAATCAATTGTGGGTATTATGGATTTTACTTCGGCATTCTAGTTCTATTGATAACCATCACCCGGTACTTTTTTGGTGGGGGGGGGGGGCTGCGGAAATGTGAGTACCTTAGAATCAATTTCAGTGTACGCGCCTGCAGAAAAGGTTTAGTATCGTATTAGAACCGATCTTAGACTCTTGGCATAACGTCTTGTTCATTATCGGGGCGCAGCCCATCGAGCAGCCACATAAGCAGATATTTCTTCGTGGCTCAGGGGAAAAACTAGCGAATTATATGAAAATGTATATGAAATTACAGACTGATCGTTATCATCTTCTGATATCGAAATGAGTCCTACGTGAAGCAGTTTTTAAATCCATTTTTAGTATTCAAATATATGAACAATAGTCTAGAAACGTGATTCCCAATGTGGGGCGCAGGCCCTACCGGTGGGACGTGGCAATATTTTGGTGGGTCACAGACAGGACGTGCACCCTTCGGCTGACAACTTCATAGCATTAATTAAAAAAAACACATTTTTCATGTGAATGACTTCACATTCGTATATATTTAAAGAGCAAAAAAGATACATGCTAGTATTGCAATGACGTCATACATAATAAAATGTATGACGTCAATGTATGGCAGTATTTTTCATTAGCATAAAATATACCTAGGGGACGACCCGAAAAACGATACCAAGTTAATGCCTTTTAAGCTTCCTTCAGGTGAATATAAAATTTTGAATTGCATAATTTGAATATCAAAGAGGGAGGCATCAGAATTTAAGAAATGCCAAGGTGGGGCATTACCCAAAATCGGTTGGGAACCAAGAATCTACAAAAATTTTAAATAAGGATCTAAAACTGGTTGAATTGCTTTTGTGTTTATTTGAACCACAAGAGTACATTATTGCAGTTTCTCTCAAACTGTAGATTGTTAGGACTTTGCGAATGGTAGACGGTAAAATAACAAGTTTGTGCAAATTTAATGTCAGAACCAATATGAATGCATACAGTGGGAATATTGGGTTCGAAGGTTTGATAAAAAGGAGTTTTTTGTTAGGTTCGGGGAAATTGGTATTTAGTTATAAAAGAGAAGTACAATTTTTTTTATCAAAAAGAATTTAATAAGTATCATCACTGCGAAAGAAAATGTCCGTGTAAATGAGCTCTATCCAAAATGCGGACTATTGAGCACAGATTTGTAGAGTTTAGATGTCCTAATGAGCACGTTGAAACTTTTTCCGGTTTTCAAATAAATCTAAAATACATCTAAGAAATTCAAAGAATGGACTAGTGCGTCCCTTTCCTTTGGTTGAATCAAGTAGATTTTCTAGATAACATTTGCATGAATGACAGTTCTAATCCTGGTAACGGTTGCATATTTAAAATCAACATTTAGATTATGTATCCACCCCCTCCAAACATCCCCCTTCCACCATACTATCCATCAATTTTTAAATACCGCTATAAATGTTTAATTTGCTTACGATGGAACGGATGGTACATCACCGTTCAAATGAAAAATACATATTTGGTGCCATGCTTCTACATGGTTTCTTCCATTTGGCTGCCGAGCCACTCTATTGCTACCTAGAAGTCCTGTATAGATACTGAAAGTGATGCATTTCTGAACTCACTTATGTTTTGGTTGGGAGCTTTTGTCACATGCCCCACCAAATTTTGAATTTTTACGGTACTCTTCTCAAATACAGACAGGGTTGCCACTCAGCAGGTTTTTTGGTCCCACTTTGGATGGCAAAATAGTGTCAATTTCGTATAAAAAGTGTCATTTCCTCAAACACAGGACTCGCGAAAGAAAGACCGCATTGAAATCTCGAAGCCGGTATTGATAAACAGGTTTCCGCTGCATAGTGAGATATTGCTCAGTCCGTGACAAAGATTTAAGGGTTAGTTTTTTGGGGTTTAGGGGGACTAAGAGGTAGCTAGGTTAGGTTAGGTTTCATATTTAANCCCCCTAATATGCAAATATATAGGCTACCCCAAATTTGTTCATAAACTATTATATTTTCACCCTATTTTTTTTTATTTCATTAGCATTCACCAAACTTCACTTCTTGCATTTATCCTGTATTTGAGAAGAGTGCCATTTTTTACTATTTCCTCGATATAGGCTACTCTTCTTTTATGGTACTTGTGTATTATCCCGAACACACTCAAGGAGTGAAGTTAGGTTAATCATAATGAAATACGCAAAAACATGATGAAATATAACACTTTAGTAACAAAATTATGGAAACTACAACAAAGAATCATGAAAAGCAGGTCGCCAAGACAAACTTCTCGAGTGTGTTCGGCATAATACACAAATACCGCCTTTATATTATCTATCCCATTTCAAAAATTAGTTGATGCGTTCGTGTCAGCATATCTAAAATATGGATACAATAACAGGGAAATCCACATCTGTTACATTTTAGCTATTAAAAATGCAAATTAAATCTCTTGATTCTACACAAAGCAAAAAGTCTCCATCCAAGAAGCCATTAACCACTGTGAATATATTCGTCATTTCGTCCGTCAAGGATGTTTAAACATCAAGAGTCCGGAAGTAATACAAAGATGGTAATATAACCACAGATGACTGTATTTACTGACTGTAAGCCAAAACCGAGAAAATAAAAAAAAGAAACATGTTCTGCTGCGTTTCCTACTCACGAAAACTGGGGGCCGTGACGATTTTACGGTGTACTTGGGGTCGGTGCTTCTTCCGGTCTGAATATTTTTAAGTTTCATCGAGATTTTGAGATGGCATTTGGTTTCTTTGAGGTTTATATTATTGGCTAGCTGTTCCGTTAAAGATATGCGATAGATTTTTGAAGTTAAACCATTTGTGACTGATACAGCAGATGTGCGGCGATTATTTTTTTTTTTATTTCTATCTAGGTCACACTGATATAGGTAAAAGGATGTCAGGAAAAAGGAAAGTGTTATCTGTTTTCCACTGTCCTTTCGGGTGCAACAGTCCCCTTTCTTTGATTTTTCCTTTAATTTATCTCATTTCTATATAATTTTCCTATTTTCTCGCAATTTCTTTAATTTGAGGAGCCTCTCCCTCGAAATATATTCCTGCGTGTGAGCCTGATCATTTCCCATTTTTGTTTTTTTTTTAAGAAAAATCAAGTTTTTGCCACTTATAAAGAATCGGGAGCCCCCCGCTCTCCTATCAGAAAAACAGCTTTGTGGAATGTTATCTGCATTCAAAGATGGATCCAAGGGGCAGCAAATGTTTTCATGTTGGTCCTTAGTACTTTAAGTGACAAATGCAGCAGACAAACCTTTCCGACTAAGCTTTCATATTGAATTATCTCACACTGAATAAAGAGTTTTACCTTTAACACGGCAAGATCACGCCATTGGACTTGACAATCCCTACTGACGGTGCTAATCCCTGTTTTATGGCCCTTGAGCCAAGAATTGCAATGAGGGGTTGGGGACAGCCATCCTGTGATTTCGTAAATTCTTCCTGTTTACCTTTCCCAGATTTATCCAGGTCCATTTGGAGCTGGGTCGACTATGGCTGGCAGATTCACGCCACCGAACCTCGTTTTAAAACAAATAACCAGCGAGAAAAGAACTTGAACCCCTGTTCTTTATATATATCATTTATATTTATATATATCATTTTACCTATATTTTCTTTTCTTCTCCTTCGTATGTGAGTAAGTGATCATTTAAAATTTTCTATTGTAATATTGTAGGTGTATCTAATGAAGAATAAATCTTATCTAAAGTTCAGAGTGCTAACCACTCGGCTAGGACACCATCTAACACCGAATACGCTTAAGAATATACAAAAAAAATTGCGTAAGCAGTATCTTTTGAATCCCTTTAAACAGATTATTAAAGAGGACCTTTAAATCCCCGCTTATAGGGAATTCCTTCCGGTTTCAAATAACTGGTGGTTAAACGGTTATCCCGTATTTAAGGCTCCGAACAATGATTAGACCTTTTAAACAAGTTTAACGTTTGTTGGAGTTGTGCTTTCGTCTTTCTTTACAATATATGAAAAGAATGAACCCGGAGAATTTCGTTTGTAAGTCCCTCAAACAACGGCACAAGAAAAGAACGGCTTTTGTTATACTTTTAAATGCTTTTACTTACAAAAAAAATGTCCACTTGTGAAAAATATATTTCATTGAGGATTATTTATGAGACTAGATATTAGGAAAGTCAGCATATCCAACTATGCAAGTATCACGTTCCAGTGTTTACATTGTAAGTAAAGCTGTGTTTCTGTGTTTCGTGTTTTTGACAAACTGTAAAGTGAATCGAGTTAACTTGTTTTTACGTAAATTCAGTGTTTTTAATATCTCTAGTTGCTATTCATATAAGGATACCTTGAAACAGCACATGGTCCACGCTATTAAATTGTGCTATAAACTTTCCCTTAAGGGGTGTCTTAATAGACGTAATAGGGGCTTTAAGGATTCTAAACCTGGGAGTTGTAAAAAAAAAATTGCACGCAGACCAATGGTTTGCCTAGTACAGGTAACGATCTCCTGATTCTCTGCTCTTGGTCGTCAGGACTTTGCGTTGTTGGGGGCATTTCATTCGACGCTTCCAGTGAGCTTCCTGGAGTCACTCTACTAGCCCATGTCAAGCTCACGTCCTGGAAAACTTCCGCTTTAATTGAAGAGAGCAGATTTTGTCTTATTTTAATCTATGTTTAAGTCGATTATGAATATACTATGCCGTACCTTTCTTTGTTAGACATTTCCTTCGCTAGTTTCTTTGTTTTCTTCCTCCTTTTAGTAAATTTAAGATCATTAGAAAAGACCACGCCTTCTTCTCCTTCCGAACGTGTAACATAATTTGCTTCGATGCATAGATTGATAAAAAATTAAGGTGTTCCACTTTGTGGCGTTATTAACACTGTTCATCTTTTTTCCTCTTATTCCCCACAAATGCAGGGCCCTTAAGACGGTTCAGAACCCTAAACAAGTATTCTTCTTAATTCAACTTATCTAAATCTCCAAGGTAGCCCTTGAAACCCATAGAACCTCACCACTGGGTCCAATGGCAAATGGGTTTCCCCACAAAAAGTGGGAAAAGGATAAAATAAAAGCATACGAAAATTCAAATATTTCTGCCTGAATTTGCAGTTTTTACACCCCTTTCCCGGTAAATAACTTAAATTCCATGAAGTTTAAGCCCTTTGTTTGTGAATAAAATTGAAAAGAGTTAAGTGTTAATTAACAGAGAACTTGCTATTACGGACGCATATAAAGGTAGCCATACTCACTTGATGATATATTCGTATAAATAAGCATACTTAATCATTTTTTAGCATTTGCATAGAAAGGTATGAAGTGACGGACTTATTTTCACACCACCTGTATGAAAATTAGGCATATCCTGGAAACCCGCATATCTTTGAATATAATGGTAGGAAATAAGAAAACCTTTACTTCCTTTCATTGAAACTTGCCCGCAAAAAAAAGAACTAAAATTGAGGATGCGGATTGACATTTTGGAGCAAAGTTCTAGCCGCAAAATAACGATCTTTGAACTCACATTGATTTCAACTTCCGCTTTTTTAAATGTCACTTTCTTTAGGAGCATTTTATGAATAATGATGAAGTCAGTTTGACATGCCCAAAATATATTAATATAAAATTTGTTACTGGTGTTTTGCTAATTCTAACCTTAAATTTATCAGTGATAACGAAATTGTCGGCTCTTCAAACGATAAACGGTAAAAAATCTTAAAAAATAAGTCAGAACATGTTCTGTGGTTTGAACTATGTCGCTTAGCGGATAAGAGTTCCTAGGATTAAAAAAAAGCTTTTTCAAAGGCTTTGTTTCACTTGTTAAGAGGGAAGAGGAGTGACGGGTGCAGATTTGTCTATAAGTACCTGCATACACATGCCAAGTCATGCAGAATCGAACCTGTGCACATCTTGACAAATAAGTTTAAGCATGCACAACCGAAAATTTGGGCTTCATCAGCGGATTTCTAAATGTAGCCTCTAAAACTATCAAAAATTGTGATCTGAGACTGAAAATTCTCCAAGTCTGGGAGAACTTGGATCCATATATGGGAGTTCTACTCCTCCGTTATTCCTTTCTTTAATTGTAAATATTTCATTTTGACAAGGATTTTGATTGCTTTGATTTTAAATTATTTGACTTAGAATACCAACTCGGTATTTTTTTCTGTTTTAGTCTGTGATTACGTTTTATCCCCCACCCTTTATGTTTTTCCATTAATCGCTTAAAGTTCATTTTAGTTATTGGACTTGTAATTCTTTTTTTCACGTTAAATTCTTATTAACCATTTTATGCTTGATTGGCGTTTCTTTTACTTTTATCTTGCTGTATTATTTGTTTCTTTGTTTTGCTTTTTCTTTTTGGACATATGAAGCGAATTCGACTCTATTAGAGCTTGTGATAGCCTTTTTAAAATGAATATTATCTTATCCCTTATCTTATTCAGATATACCCATTAGAAATCGTTGTCGCAGTGATTGATCTGAGGGGGGAGGTGAGTAAAAAGCAAGCAAATGATAAAATCAAATAAAAAAGGAGAATATTGAATTTTCTAGTCTTGATGTTTAGAAAAGGGGCGAGCTCCGGAGACTGTGTATTATTATTTGTGGTACTTTCCCATTATATGGGCACTTCGGCTATAGACAGTCGACTGAATGCAGTGATGGGGACTCGTAAAGCGGGTAATTGTTATCTTGATCAAAGAGCGTGTTTTCTCATTGAATTTACAATATTTAAACTGTTGTTTTTTGGGGTTTAGGGGGAGAAAAAGGTACCTAGGTTAGGTTACGTGTTTAGTATATGCAATAATTTACGAACCCCACCCCACCCCCCTAATGTGCAAATATATAGTTCAAATTTGTTTATAAACTAATATATATACATCCTATTTTATTTCATTAGCATTAACCAAACTTGACTTTTTAGAAGTGCCCATATAATGGGAAAGTACATTATTTGTTTACGAAAAATTTCTTAGCTTATTTGTCTACCTCAAATATCAAGGGCAACACCTTCCCTCAACAGTGACATTACCAGAAATAGTTTTTATGTTAAGATTGAAAAAAAAGTCCCCATATTTGATATAAACAGTGCAGATTAATGTGCATCAAACAAAATGTCACAAAAGCAGGAAATACGACATTCGCAAATCAACCCTTAATACAGGTACCACGTCCATTGTTACCTGTTCCGTCTTCCCATGTAACCCAACCGTACCTTGAATCGATTCCTTACCTTTCCATTGTAACTATTCAAAGTTAGATTAGCGTGAAATATTGCTGCCAAGAGGCCTTGTAAACTACATGAATTATATTCATCCATTGGACTAGGCTATCTGTTGGAGGATATCTGTGAATTTGTCTTTTTCATCTTTTGTGAAAAAAAGAGAAAAACACACATTGCCGCTTTGACTGAATAGCAGGTGTCGAATAAATTACAAGGGGGATTAACCAGATGATAAATGGATGATGAAAAAGAACTACGTGACTTTGTCAATTAGCTTAAAACATAAAATGTAGTAGACGTAGGTACTTCTCTACTTGTCGTCTCGTTGAGTTCTCACTGCAACGCTGTAATTACATCTATAACGTGCAAAATATATAAAACTCACTATGGCTTCCGCTCACTGATTTCTTTTCCACCGCAGGGCCGAGTTCCGTTCACTGCGATAGCCTTGACAATTTTTGACCAGTGCTGGTACCACCGCAGTGTGGCGCCGTGACCCATGAAATTTAAGGTGGGAATTCATGAAAATTTAAGGGGAGGGAAAATTATTTGGTACTGGTGCGTTATATGGGCCTTTACAAGGAGAAACCAGTCACGAAAAACCCGCCAGATGGGTTAATACAATAGACCGCTATAGAGTAATGCAATGCAAAGCGTGGTTTCATCGCGTTTAATATTATAATGTTGTTTTTAGGGGTTTAGTGGGGGAAGATACCTAGCTTAGGTTTTGTATTTAATATATGCTATGCTTTACACCCCCCCCCCCCAATTTGCAAATATATAGTCCAAATTTGTTTATAAACTATTATATATTCATCCAATTTTATTTTATTTCATTAGCATTAACCAAACTTGACTTTTTAGAAAGGCCCATATAATGCACAAGTACCATTTATTTTTCAAAATTTGCTTCTTTACGAAAATAACCCCCAAAAATGTATTTTGAAATAAGGTAGTAGTTTAAAGCAATCCAATTTCTAAAATCCACGGGAAAGCCCCCCTGGTATAACCTGTAAAATTAAACACGATCAGTTAAACCGGAGACTGAAGATCCAGAGACTGCAGCCATATTCTGCTTGTAGAGATTGCTGCAGGCTGAATTGTACTTGTCCCCTTGTGCAAGACTAAAGAATGTTTGCTCCCAGTGAGTATGTGAAGGTGTACGTGTGCTGGAATACAACATAGATCGCTATATTTAGTATTGATTTCATGATTCATATAGTTGTTACAAGTCTTTTTGCAGTGTCGACCTCCGGACTTCACCCCTGGAAGTCTTTATCAACGAAAAAAACAGATAAACAAATGAAATGAATTAAGCTAAATTAAACAAAACGTATAAAGGAAAGGACAATAAGAACAATGAACGATGCTCACATCTTAATAACTTCCAATTTTGATATTTGAAGTTATTAAGATCTGAGTTTTGTTTACTGTTTTTTCTTTTTCATTGATAAAGGCTTCCAGATGTGCAGTCGAAATATTTGGATCTTTCTTATTGAAAGTTTGTGGCCTTTTTTGTTTTTTTTTTACTGCTTTGTTTAAAATATTATGCCTGTTTTCACTAAATTTTTCATTTTTTAAATTCTCTAAATGGAAACGCAGTGTGGCCTAAAAAACTATTTATATATTCAGTATTCAGCCAAGTAAACAAAGGACGAATTGTTACAAAAAACATAAACTGTTCCTTGTAATATTTATTTATGGCTGCTCCCTTGAAAAAATATTACATACGTGCCCCCTGTACACATGTAAATTCAAAAACAATTATTAGTCCAGACTCATGTCCAATTGCACTTTGTAATTCCATTTATCGGATTCAGAAAAAAAGCCATCATATTGTCTTGTAAGGCACTGGCTGAGAAAAATCATTTGAAAGTTACAAGCTAAGGCTGCGAGATAAATAAAATATGAGGCAAAAATACATTTACATAGGAAACCTTTCCCTTGATTATGGTCTAACATTTCATTTGTATCAATGATGTATTATTTTTACCGGGCCTATATGGATTTTTATAAGTTTTCAAGCAATTTTTAAGTTCTGACAACACTCGGAAATCTATTCCGGGTACGTTCGTAAGGGGTGCTACCATTTCGGCGAACCGTCACAAGCACGAAACGTCATAACATCGAACCGTAAGAACCTCGAACCGTCATAACATCTAAAAAAATTATAAGTTTATATAATAGTAATAAGTATATGATAGTTTAGAAACAAATTTCGGCTATATATTTGCACATCAGCGGGGTGGGGGTAAAGCATAGCATATATTAAATACATAAACTAACCTAGGCACCTTTTCCCCCTAAACCCCAAAAAACAAAAGTTTGAAAATTTTCGATGTTATGACGGTTCGAGGTTCTGACATGGATTTTTTTGTCGGTGTTATGACGGATTTTGTACTGCTCCTGACATTCCTGCTCCTGATGGTTCGATTTTATGACGCCTTACCCATTTGTAGTCGGTAGATTCGACATGAGCACAAAAACCATTCAGATTATGTGCAAAAATTGTGCCAAGGAGGTTTTATTTTTTTGGCCTGGCTCCCAGACAATGAGATTATTTTTCTTTGAGTTATTTCTGAGGAAATTTTCATAAACAACGATATGGAATTCAAACATCCCGGACAAAAAAAAATCATGCAAAAGCAGTAAAAAAAAACGAATCCAGTTTTCTTATAATTTGTACTTCGAAAACAGCTTGGGAAAAACGTAATGTACAATAGGTTTTCTTGTTTTTGATCAAATTCGTCAATATAATGCTTCCTGATTGGTTCTGAAACAAGAGAACAAAATGTTTTGTTTTTATATAAAATTTGAAGCCATATTAAAACTCAAAACGAGCAAAAATAACCTTGAACGGGTGGGATTTGTTGTCCCTCTCAGCCCCCACTCATTACGTTCATTTGGCTGCTTCCTTTATACTAAAAAAACTTTTATATGACATTTCTGCTGAGAACATTGAAATGATTTCCCTTTTCTAAAACCAATAGATTATTTTTAGTTACTAATGAATATATCTGGCTTTGTAGTAAATTTTCACTCTAATTAAGCTAAAGACACGCTATTTTCTCTCCATCTTTCGGGCTGTTTCAGCCTTATCATTAGCGTTCGATAATGTCAAAAAACGAAACTATTGGAATTAAATGGAAAATGATAAAAATTATAGGAACAAATTTAAGATTTGTAGGTTTGTGGGATGGGTCCAAAGGTCCTAGCCTGGAATTATGCCAGGATTAAATATGACCCTAGGAATACGCTCAAGGCAATGGTCGTAGTTTGTGAGACAAGAGTTTGTCAGCTCGGCTAAAGTAATTCAAAAGGTGGTATGCTATACAACACACATTTTGACATAAGTGAGATGCTCTATTCATTTCCTATACACTTTGCTTAGGTTTACAAGTTTCGTCTGGAATGTCTCTTATTCGCTGGATGTTCTAATTTTTTATTCGTTTTGGACGGGGGGTGGGGGTTGGCTCCCCCAAAACCTAAATTTTCTTGAATTTCGTAGTGCTTTTTGCTCAAATTATTAGATAAAAATTTGTTTTTCTTATTTTTGCCCCCCCCCCCCCAAAAAAAAAAACATATTGTCCCCTCCTGCGAAAAAACCGCGCACTTGCCTCACTCGTAAGTAGCATTTCTAGATTTGTCTAAAATTTGTTTTGCTATTATTAGTAGCAGGTGTTTGCAAAAAAAAATTCGCATAGGCGTCCAAGATATGAAAAATACAATTCTGGTATATCGGAAGTTCAGATTTCCAACTATTTTGTTAGTGGGAAAATAGGACTTAACCCTTTCTGGAAAAACGAGGAACTTCTAGGTGTCAAACCAAACCAAAATATAGATAAGACTAGGTAGGTATACACTTTATAGAGACAAATAAAAATCGGGCTTACGGTGCGACTAAATAAAAATAGGCCTTAAGCCTTTTATTTCAGCATGGAAAATCCCTTGTCTTAGAGATTTGTTTATTTTTCCTTTCAAAGAAGGTTGGGTTATTTCAACAAGTTGTCGAGCGAGCAACCCGAAGGGATTTCAAGTGCTCAGGAAACGCACATCCTGAGTCGACTTGTAGGAAGTTGAAACCTTATCACCTTGCTTCAAGGCAATTCTTTGGAAGAGTTATTTAGACTCAAAATGAAACAGGTGCTTAATTTTAGGGTATGATTATGACAGGATGTTTTTATTGTTGTTTGCGATTTATGTAAATTAAAGTGATTTATTTGACTACCATATATAAAAGGGATTTGTACTTTGGCTGGAAAACATTCACTATGATAAAGGTGCTAGAATTTATCTGAATATGAGTTGGAGGGGATTACTTCCCCCACTGTATGGGTTCTGTCCCTTTTAGGTCTTGTAAAAAAAAAAATCTAATGAAGAACCTGAAGAAAATATTTGAGAAACTGAATAGAATCTAAATAAAATAAATAAATATATGCTATAGAAAACAAATGTCTAATGAAAAAGAGAAAACGCACACAAAACTAAAACTAAAAACACACCTGACCAGTCTTAGTGCCGGACCAAACTAGTAATTGCCTTGAGGGACCATTGTGGATTTTGGACTCATTTTTAACTTCTGGAAAACAGTTATAAAGTGAGGCCTAAAATCGACAAATTAATAAAAATACAACACATTTGATTCACGAAACACTTCAAAAACAATAACAAAAATAATATCATCCTTGACTTAAAAGAAAAAAAAAACTGTTCAGATTCAACTTAAGCTCCTTTTCAGAGGCCCTAGTGAACATAATTTACGACAAATTTTAAGATGATTTAAGAGTTTATAGAAACTTATTGCGACTATTCCTTTAACGCAATGTTTACATTCAAACTATTTTTGAATGTTTAGAATTAAGAGGTTCCAATATAGAATCCTACGGCTTTTGACTTTGATCTCTTCTGGGCCCAGCTACCGGCTACTATACAGCCAACTGACTTGACGAAGTGGTTGCAAGATATATCCTATTCGGGGCGACTCGAACCCACAACATCCAGCACACTACGCAGGCAACTATCAATGACATCTACTTCATTGAAGTCCTGAACGCATAGACCTATCTTTAGAAGTACAAAAGTATGAAATTCTAACTTTGAATCTGATGATCTTTGGGTGAGATTCCATTTATATTCTCTAGGCTTGTAAACTGGCTATTATGTAGCCGTACTGCTTTAAGGGAGAGTTGCCATAAAAAAATTGCCACCGGTGCGACTCGAACTGAGGGGCTCCTGCTCCCTAAGGAGGTGACTGCTGTTTTGCTACGACGGCAAGTCCTTTTAGACATCCCTTCATATCCGAGCTCAGGATCCTCTTCGCTTTACTCCTCGTCACAAATATCTTTAACGCAACTTTGCTGTTCGACATAACTTGAAAGAAATTCACTTTCGATAATTTTTTGCAACATTTGGTCATCTCTTTGTCACTTACATGCATTACATCTATAGGCTACTTCAGGTTGGCTATCTCAAGCAAAACTGGAGATATTATTGCATAGTTAGGTATGAACAAATTAGTGTCATTTTTTTTATTTGGACTTTGCTTCAAGAGGGGAACTACTCGGTTCAATGCTCATTTCTTTCCCGTATTTTTATTCACGCACAGGCTTGCTAATAGTGTTCAACGTTTATCTTGTCTGAACAGTCGTACATACTTAGCAGTGTCTGTCATAAAGAACCCCCCTTTCCACTCAGATCTTTGACCCGAGGAGTTGGAATTTTCTCGTGAACTTCATGGATTTAATTTCAACAAGTGTTTCTAAGTGTCATGTTTCCTAGGTCCCTAGCGGAAGCTATGCAGTCCAACCGTATCGGCAATCTCATATAACCGCATTAATTTATTAGACATGGAGGAAGAACAAACAGGTTTTCCAGACAAGGGTTGGAATGTAACTTTAGATTTCAATCTTTAAAGAGCCTTGTTTTTTTTTATAATTGGCATAGTCAATCCTATGTCATTGCATTTTTTTCTATGAGTGACAAACCAACTTTTGTATAATTAACTTGTACTATCAGTGGCGCCAATTCATAAAAATCTGGGGGGGGGGAATAAATTTTTACAAAAAATGAAGCTACACAAAAACGTTCTCATAATCTGAAGTTAGGGACATTGTATTATTATTATTATTATTTATTTCTAACCCCCACTATACAGAGGTACAATAAGCGGAGTATCACAAAGAAAAATACATAAAAATGCAACGCAAATCAATATAGAAATCAACGATTACCGGTTACAGAGTAACACATAAAACTTAAAATAAAATAAACAAAAGAGAAATAACATGAAAGGAGGGGGGAAAGAAGAAGAGAAAAAAAAACTCACAACTTGCAGAATCTAATAAGCAGTATATACAGAAATATGGACACAAGCAGTCATTATTACTATCATTATTTGATTTTTACTCACTCTTTACAATACTAAAAAATGTGGAGTGACCAAAGAGAGAAAAACAAACAAACAAATTAAGGAAAAATAACTTGCGACTGGAAAAACCTGATAAGGTGATGGTGCGGAGAAAAACGGATACAAGCGGTATTTGAAAGTTTTCCGTTTAGTGCTTCCAGTTTTACAGAAATATCAGGAACAAGAAATTTATTAATAATTACTCGGTTTTTAGTCCAAGGTGGAAGAAACAACAAAAATTTACAAAATCTAAAATAATTAATCCGGATTCTTTTTAACTCATTTTTCTTAAGATGGGGTTTTATTTTCGTTTTCTGGTAAGGAAATACCAAGAATTGGTGTTTTTCAAAATCTAGGGAGGTAAAAAAAATTGCCTGAAAAATTGTTTTCCTTCACAATCAACGGGTATTCCAGACACGGGCTGGGATTTAAAATTAGATTTCAATCTAGCTAATGTAGAATAAACTCCGTGATTATTTCGTGCTACAGAAAACACTAAATTTTTCGTTAGTAGTTTGATCCTGTGCCATCCATAATGTGAGCACCTGCAACCAGAAATAAGGCGTTGAAACAAATGCAACGGGCCTTCAGGTGCTTGCAGCCCCCTCCCCTTAAAAAAATCATTAGCTTGTTCCATTTCATCATAATTTGCTGAAAGAAAAGTTAAGATGGTTAGGCCACGTTTTACTGAGGAAGAATGACATGTTGCCAAATTTGGTGCTTTTTGGCCATCAATCCGCCAAACGAAAAACAGACCGTCCCTGAACGGGGTGGAAAGAGGTCTGGAGGGGGGATAGGGTGGAGGAAGGATTTAAAGAAAATTAGAAGTTTGTGGGAAAGGATAAAAAGTTAAGCTTTGAATATATTGGGGAAGGAGATCATGCACAGCTGTCTTTGCCTCGGCCGGCTTGGTGCTGCAGTAAGTTGTTAGTTGTAGTAGTTTTATGCTTTTGAAGCTCTATCCTCCCCCCCAAAAAATTCCATCGTGTATGCTTGTGAATAATATATTTGCTGCTGATCTATGCTCTTAGACTCCCCCGAAGCAATCCGACCAAGAAAATACTATAATGACGTTGCTGTGGTAATCGTAAATAAAACCTTTAAATTCAAAGATTACAACTTGAAAGGCAATAAATATTTTTTATTCTCTTAATATTTTTGACTTCAGTCTCCCTCATCAAAATTTCAATCACCAAGGAAGAGGAAAAAACCGGACAGACGAAGTTGCCAAGGCTCCAGAATATAATTACAGTCCAAGTTTCACGTAGCCTGACAAGTGCATGAATACCGTATTTTTAATTTGCATAAATAACCGTAACTTTAATAGCATCACAATTAATCATCATGTCCAGCAATGCAAGAGCATTGCCCGTCTTAACAACAGCAAAGATGAAAAATCAGCATCCGTCATTCGAAAGATTGGTCGTTTTTTTGTCGCCAGCGGCTACTTACTCTCTATCCGTTTCCGGGTTAATATGCGCAGTTGAACGCGACTTCAAGACCCTTAGGACGAGTGCCAGAAACGACCTTCCTTGATAGAACCGGTCCAGCGTTAGTTTGGTTAAAATTCCAGGATTTTAATCTTGACCGATTGCTAAGAGCAACTATGAAGATTTAGTTACCGTTTATGTATTAGAATATTTTGTGGCGTATATAAATCGAAAACGTGTTAAGCAGGATCTTATCGAGGATTTTTTTCGGGGG
>JAQQPU010006369.1:5736-19844 GCA_029168905.1 Artemia sp. Kazakhstan ARC1039 | reverse complement strand
AACATATAGTATTGGTTATTGGGAAGTATACAGACGTTTTCAGGGGGAATTTTTTCTGGTAGTGGGGGGGGTCGGGGGTTATATGGGAGGATCTTTTCATGAAGTAAGTTTTCATGGGGGAAGGGACATTGCTATGTAGGGGGCGCCGGATTTCCCATCATTATTTTAAAAAAATCAGAAATTAAATATAAAAAAACAAGTTTTTCAACTGAAAGTAAGGAGCAATATCAAAACTTAAAACGAACAAAAAAATATTAGCTATATGATTGGGTTCACCTTCTAGTCAATGCCTCGCTCTTTAAGCCACAAATTTTTTAGTACTTTCATAAAAGCTATTTATTCTAATTAACGGCCTTTGTGATTAAGGGGTCATTTTTAAAGAATTGGAACAAAATTTTGTTTACTTCTTCAATGACGGTGAACCAAAATAAAAGCTGCATTAACTAAAAAACGATCAGAAATTAAATAGAAAAAAAAAATTTAAAAAGAAAGTAAGGAGCGACATTAAAACTTAAAACGAACAGAAATTATTCCGTATATGAAAGGGGCTGTCCCCTACTCAACGCCTTGCTCTTTACGCTAAAGTTTGACTCTGTCTCACAACTTTATTTTTTTAAACAATAAAAAACTTTAGCGTAAAGAGCAAGGCGTTGAGGAGGTTGCTCCCAGGTAAAATCGCAGGGGATGTGGGCCCGCCCCCTCAAAAACCTAAATTCTTCATAATTTCTGGGTACGTCTTATTCAAATTATTTCTTTTTATTATTTAGGCCCCGAAAAAACATTCGGTGTACGTGCCTGATTCTACCCTCCTCTTTCAAGGGTTCTCCCCCACTAGGACAAAAGACCTTTATAACGAACATTGCATTAGTCAAAGCAAGATTTTGCAAAGAGAAAAATCCAAGCATAAATCATGCGATTGTCGTAATAGTAATGACGGAAGAAAAATTCCTGGAAGAATTAACGCTCCCACTCTCCGTCCGTTTAATCATTTTCTAGAATTAGCGAGTGTCCATTTTCGTCTCAAACCTGGCTCAAGCCATAAACTATGAGCAACGATTTCCAAGAACAGTGTACATTCTTCGCTTTTGGCCTCATCTGTATGAGATTAAAGTCGAATCACTGCAATAAACAAGTTTTGAACAAGTTTAGTTTATAGCTCACCCCAACCCACACATAAGAAAATCGACAGAATAAACATTGTTTTCTCTATACCACGATTCCTTAGCCAGCTGTCCCAGGAACCAAGGCCATATCCAGGATTTTTTTTCGGAGGGGGCTTTACTCAAAGATTTTTTTTCGTGTGTGGGGGGGGGAGAGTTTACACAAAAAAACTCAAAAATTTGTTTAAATCCATTTTTGTTTGCGTTTCCGGTCATCAACCATCAACCATGGCGCGGGCCACCAACACTGGTATCCACTATGCTCGAAAAGAGGAGAGCCTTGCGACA
This sequence comes from Artemia sp. Kazakhstan ARC1039, assembly GCA_029168905.1. Classification (NCBI taxonomy): domain Eukaryota; kingdom Metazoa; phylum Arthropoda; class Branchiopoda; order Anostraca; family Artemiidae; genus Artemia; species Artemia sp. Kazakhstan ARC1039. Next base: position 18,396 of record JAQQPU010006369.1, on the reverse strand, counting down.
GGAAGGTTTGAACCATATTCCCAACAGCTTTCTCATACAACTTTATCCACACTGCGCTGTCACATCGTGTCAAATATAGGAAAGTGGGGCATGGCTTCGGATTTTGCAGAGGTCATTTTAAATACTTACCTTGTTTTAAGGGTTCCGCAATGGCAAAAAGAAAAAAAACGCTATACAGTGCTTTTTCTGCCCGAGGACAAGTTTTCGTGGCCCCTTGTTTATATTTTAACAAAATCAACATGTAACATAAGTTTAATATTTAAAGGCATGGACACTGGGGATTTCGGCCCCCTCCCTCACAGCAACCCTGCTTATATTTACTGATTCATCGCCATATGCCATTACAAGCACTTGTCTGAATTAAGTACCTCTTTTACCCTCCTTTACGATCACTTCCTTTATCTCATTAAAATTCCAACTTCTTTGTGACTATAATTCAACCATAAAAATCAGAATCGTTAAATTGCCAAATCACATGCCGTAATCTCAGAGTGTATCCCGTATCTATACCCACAAGGGTTTTGTTAATACCATGGTAGTCAGGGTAGAAACCGGGCGTCACGATGGTATTTCCGGTGTTGTATCTCATGCTTACATGATTTCTTAGCTCGAAGAAGAATAATAAAAAAAAGAGACAGACAGATGGTACAAAAGAATTTTAATTTAGTTATATACGCTTGTTGAAGTATAATATTTTGAAAGACGGAAATGCAAGGTTGGGCTTCCTGTTTTATGAAGTGTTGTCCAACAGCGTGATTAAAGAAAATAAAATCTGGAGAAACAGCTTTAATTTTCATTAAAATGCTTTTTCTTTTCATATTCCTTTAAGCACTTTTACTCATAGAGTTACATATTTGTCTGTATTTTCCAAGAATACGGGCGTGGAGAGCAGTGGCGGATTCAGGGGACGAGGGGACGCGTGCCCCCTAAAATAGTCTACAGCAAGGGCGGATCCAAGATTTTTTTTTCGGGGGGGGGGCTTACTAATTTTTGACTCAGTTTTCGACTAATTTTACTGATTTTTACCTAGGTTTTACTAATTTTCGACTCGGTCAAAAATTTCGGCGGGAGGGGTTCAAACCGGGTAACCCCCCCCCCCCAGGCGGCGGTTGGGGGCGGTCGGGGAGGTTGTTTAATTAATGCAAGTTTGCATTAATTAAACTTGCTCCTAACGCAAATTTATCGGATCAACCTATTTTGCCCCCCCCCCCCCCCCCCAAAAAAAAAATTCCTAGATTTGCCCCTGATGGAGAGGGACTCTTTTGGGCTCCCAACATGAAGAAAATCACCAACTTGGCAGGGAGTAAGGGGTCAGTGTAACCATGCTCCCTTAAAAGTTGAAAAACTATAAACATTTTTTATATTTTAAAACAATTTGGCACTTTATGTAATACCTTTTTCAGACTTTTCTCGTTTTTAAGTTATTATTTGAACTTTTGTAGACAATCTCTTCATAACTCCAGCCAAAAAATGTATTTTGGGGGCTTATTGCAAATAAGGGGAAGTATTCATCTTCTAGCCAAAGAGCCCGTCAAACGACAGTATAAATTTAAAAAAGAAATGCAGCGTACACCCTTGTCTGAGGATCGGTGGAAAGATATTTTGCCCCCTTCCCCAAAACCCAAAAGTACTAACCCCATCTCAAAACACCCTTCTTTCTGAAAGCTTCAACTTGATCCTCCAGCCTTGAGATAAAAGAGGGTATACTCTCTTATGAAGATCGGAAAAAGTTCAATTATGATTTTTATAGTACTTGGGAGAACTATTAACTTTGGTTACCATTGATTGATGAGGAGTTACGAATACTTACCAATTATATAAAGTAAGATGTTTTAGCCTTTACAATTCACAATCTATGTGTTAATATTATTTAAGCTTTGGTTTGAATGTCAAACTCCAAAAAGCCTTTGCAATTTTTTTTTTACTAAGATCTCCTTCCTTCAAACTTTTGAAGCAGTCCTCTTTTTTTAACCAAAATGTATATATTTATAAATGTCACATAAGTTAGGTGAAGTTTCAGTAGCTTCGTGAAGCTTTAAGTTGTGGTTTTTGTCGCTTTCTCGCTATTCATGCAAAGATCTTATATGCGACAACAAATTTTATCAAGCGAAAACGCACAAGTGACATGACTCTGCGTTCCCATCTTTAACACAGTTGATGAGGAATTTGACAATTCTTTTTTTCAGGCAGGTCAAAAAGATGAAAGTGCCGGCGGTGAAACCTCCCCCCTTGAAGAATCCTGGGTTAATTCCAAATGGCTTACTCCCATTATCGCCGCTTCATCTCGACCGACTCGGGCTCTTTAACCCTGATGTGATGTGGAGGTATCAACAGCTTGGAGCTTCATCTCACCCTCCTGTTTCGCCACTTATTGACGTTAAATCAAGATTGCCATCCTGTTTAGGTAAATATCCTGGTCATTCTTGTCTTTCATTTTTCTCTTTTGTTATTCTTGTTCTTTTTCACTTCAGATCTGATCTACTAAAATAAATGTTTTCCCGTGGCTGAAATAAGCCTTGCAATTTCTCGCCCAAAGTACCAAGGAAATCAAAATACCCCTCTCCCCCTCCTTGAACCTTTAGGTCTGTTCATACCTGAAACCCGTGATTTTCTAAGGGTTTTGCTTTGCTTTAAAAATTGTGAAGTTTTCAGGGCAGTACCAAATTTCGGTCAGTGCTGCCACGTTTAAAATAAGTAAAACTAATTAGTTGGATTTGACAGCGCTTTTCTTCCATTAAAATTCAAACATTAGCAACGTGTTGATTCCTAAAGACAACTACAACTTTAAAGGAAAGTTACACCGGTTTGAGCTGCTACTTTATTCTTTTTCTAATGTTTCTCCCACGTTCCTTTCCTTTAAATTTGGTGCCCGCTAATACCACCAACTTAATTTTCTTTAAAAAAGAAAAAATCGATTCGCCTTATTTTTTAAGATATGCACGTTTATGTTTCTACTTGGCCAGTGGTTCTCAAACTGTGAGCCGCGGTTCTCTGGGGGGTTGCGGTGTCGTCATAAGAGTGACGCAAAATATTCAATTAAACAATTCGGTAAATTTGTTGGAATTCCCCATTCTCGAAACATTTCGAAAAAAAAAATTTCACCTTTCAGAAAAAGGTTACAGCTATGGACAGTAAAAATTAATGAAGATGTATCAATGATTATTTTCCCTTGTTGCATCAGTTTGCAACCTCCAACGAAATCAATTTGTCTTGCAATTTGAAACTTTCTTTTAAGATCAACCGTTTAGAACCAATCGTCCTCTAATTTACTTGTTTAGAAGAAGAATCTCTTTTTGAGTTGCCCTGCAGTAATACGTTGATGACAAAATTCGGTACCATGGAACTTTCTGTTTGTCACGTCGATATGCTGTCTTTACGATGAATGCTCTTCTTGAGTCCATATATCTATTAAAGGATCTCTCATCTACTCTACTCTGAAGCTAATCTACAGGATCAGTTTTAAAGGATATTTATTATGACTATTTAGAATCCTTAAGATTGTTAAAAATGTGAAGGAAAATCAGCATAGTGTACTTTGTTATGGCTCACACGATGGATCTCTTGTGGCTTGTTCGATCAATGCTTGTGGCTTGTGACACCTTGTGGCTTGTGTGCTTGTGGCTTGCGGCTTGCCGACAGAGCTAAATTTGAAGATGCAAGAAAAGTTCAAATATGGTGAAAAAGCTTAGGGAAGCTGACGTAAAGTGCAATGTTACTGAGTTCTTACCTTCGCTTAGAGATTCAAGTGAGAAAATTATCAGTGAAAATTATTATTTTATCTCTTAGAATGTACTAAGTTTGGGAGGATAAAGCAATCTTTTAACGCTCTAAGGGCGCACTTTAGTTACTTTGGAATTCACATCAATCAAACGAAAATGAAATTGAAACACTGAAATTGAACAGGAAATTGAACAGGAAACTGAATGAAATTGAACAGGAAATGCCCGTATATAGTGTAAATGTTCAAGGAGTAATGTAATCGCATGGAGCCATTGCCAGCTTAACTGCTTCCATCTTAGATGCAGTTAAAAAACAATGGGAACTAGTGGTTTTGTACAAAAAAAATTATTGCACATTTACCATTTTAAAGTAGCTGATTAGCCTGATAATCTTGCTACTAAATGTCCCCATTTTGGTCAAGTTTTCTAATAAAAAGAGACAACCAGAACAATATTCATGGTGAAATCCAAACTAGCAGAATATTGTATAAATTGGGAAAAATATTGTTTTGTTTGTTTTTATGTATTTAAAAATTAATTAATTAATTATATATTAATTAATTACTAATTGAGGCTGCGCAAATCTGGGCTCTGTCTATAATTTTTATTCTTTTGATTTTCTATTGTCTAATTAATGATACTTTTACAGCTGCTGACCCCCGTACGTGGATACGTGACGACGTCAGTCTTTTCCTCCGTTGGTGTGAACAGGAATTTGATATCCCCACAGTTGACCAAGAAAGGTTCCAAATGAATGGTAAAATAATCTTTAGTTGCTAGACAAAGTGTTCATTCTTTGGTTAAGTCCAAATTAGAGGGTCGAAAGTCTTTTTGTGGTTTTGGCATCTTGATGGAAATGTTTAAAGAAAAAAAAAATGCTGAATTGACTTTTATTTTAGAGGTTAAAGACCTTTTAATGCATTTTCTAATCTCTTTCCATGATTTTTGACCTGGTTATTCATTTTGTTGCGAGTTAACCCATGGGAGTAACTAAAAAAAAGAATCAGGAAATATGATTAGCAAGCTAACACATGAGTTTTCCTTGGGTAGGGTAAATTCGTTTAAACATAAGAAATAGGCGAATTCTTATATATGAAAAGTATGTGAAAAATTGGCAAAAGCGTCAGATCAGCATCCATCATACCCTATTTATGTTTTTTTATTGATTATTACCGATTTATTTTGTCGACCATTTTTCATTGATCCTTGATTAGGGCCGCTTTTTTAGTTTGAAAAATGCGATTTCGGCCTTTTTTTGTTTAATTTGAGTATATGTGAAAAAATTCAATTTTTCTCGGATATTTTGCCAAGGAATTTGCAAGTGAAAGAGGGTGAGTAAGATCAGGCATTATGCTAAACTAAGATATTCTAAAAAAAATATTCGATGTGTATGGAACTTAAATTTTTCAGAGAAATTAATTGAAATACAAAAAAAATAAGTTATATTAGTTTTCGTAGTACAATAATTTACTGTAGCTCGTAATTCGAAATTAAAAAATAATCAACAACCTACCAAAACTAAGCTCGTAAGGGAATAGTATGAAAGCAATTATAACAAAAATAAAAACAAAAGAAGAAAATATAAAACAAAGTAAATGGAACTGAATCATTGGTCATATTCGCAAAAGAACGAGTATACTGAGCATTTGGGATTAGCATATTACCTTCCAATCGTATTTAATTGTAATTAATTGTAATTGTAATTCCAATTCCAATCGTCAATAAATCAAAACTTTGCCTAGTCATTACCCCTGCAGTAAAGTAAACAGAACATCAAGAAAACAAGAAAAAATCTGGGCATTCTGGGTAGGGCTAAACGTAAAACAGGACATACTCAAATGGAATGGAAGAGCTGGAAAGAAAAGATTTAAGGGAAGTGGATGCCTCATGGCTGGGGCATCAGTTTACGAAAATGTAAGGGAAGAGGGGAGGGGGAATAAGGATTTTATTTAAATGGAAGATAAAAGAAAGGTGTTTCTCAAAATGTAAGAGGGGGATGTCCTTTTTTAATGTTTTTTTTTCCAATGAAACTATCAAAAAGGTATTCTTTAAAATCCAGGAGCTTGGTGCCCCTGCTTCGAGGGAAAGAGCAAAAGAGAGAGTTCCGAATGGAGTGGAATTGAGGAGTTTGTATCAGATGACTTTCGATCAGCATTGTATCAGCTCCGATACGTTGATTAATGGTAGAATTTTATTACTAGTGTTAATTAACAATAAAATTATCTTGCTCTTTCCTCAATCTTTTCTTGTTCATTCCATACTATTGGTTGTTTCATTGATTATTTTAAAAAATAATTGCGTCGTAATCCAGTTTGACTAACAATTAGAAATGGAAAGTGGACCTATGCCTCGGGTTTCCGGTCTTTTTTAACGGGGGAGGGGGGCTAATCATCCATGTCAAGTAACTTATATATCTTTTTTTTTATCATTAATAGGTAACCAAGAAAGGGCTTTTTATATAACTTTTTACATTAAAGGCTGAGGGGGCTCAAAATCTAAACTCCCGCCTCATTAATGCCTGGATCAACGGTGCCCGAAGGCCTTAAGAACCAAAACGAATACCTATCTATCTTGAAGACGTTTTTATTGTATATCTTCAAACCCTATATTTTATCATTTTAATTATTATGTTATTGTTATTTTATTTAATATTCTATATTATTTATTGTTGTTATTTTATTTATTGCATTATTGTTTTATTCATAGCCGTATCAAGTAGAAAAATCTTGAAGGGGGTTGTAGCTTCCTTGAGCAGACAAAATTGCTGATTTGTCAATCGAACTAAAAGTTTCCTTAAGCTAGCTGATATTTCTGGGGGAGATCTCCACATAGCAATGCCGATGAGTTTATTACAGGACTAAATCACTTTCAACACTCGGCTATCTCTTCTGCTATTGAAAGTATTTGTAAATTTAAACTAATGCATAACCGAAACAAGAAAATATATCAAAAACGGGTAGATTTTTCATTAAGACAGTGAAAATTAAATAAAAACTTAAATGAAAAATTAATATGTTTCGTTTTAGTTATGAATGGAAAGGCAATGTGGTCTAAGAAATTATTTATTTGAAATTAGTTACCTCTGCTATTTAAGTTGTTCTCATCCATAGGCTGGGGAAGGGTGCCAGGGTGGCAATAGTCCTTCATGGGAAGCAAAAATATATTCGATTAAATAGGAAAAATGAGAAGTAGGTAAATTTTTACCAAATCATATTATTGACTTACAAATAAAGTGAATATACAACTCAATGCCTTTTTTTATGCTCTTTACGAATATAATAATCATTTTTGTCGGAAATGAATTTTACCCCCACCCCTATTTATACCAATTGAGGGTATATATTTGCACATTAGGGGGGTGGGGGGAAAGTTTAATCTTACCTCTCATTTACATCAGAAATAAAATTTACCCCCATCCCCTAATGTGCAAATATATACCCTGAATTGGTATAAATAGGGGTGGGGGTGAAATTCATTTCCGACAAAAATGATTATTATATTCAGAAAGAGCATAAAAAAAGGTATTGATTGGTATATTCACCTTATTCGTAAGTCAATAATATGATTTCGTAAAAATTTACCAAGAAGTATTCCCATTTAAATCTTGATAAATGTAGGCTAGTGTTAGAACTTGCTCCCCTCCCCTAGAAATTTTCCTGGCGATGGAAAATCGCCAGAAAATGAATCGCCAGAAAATCGCTAGAAATGTTCTGACCTATATTTGCGTATCAATTACATTTTAGATAATTGCATTAGGTATTCTTTAGTTGTGCAGTTTATTAAACACTTCCTTGTATTTTCAATGTGTGTTTTCATTTCCAAATGAAACAAGTTTTATCTTCCGGATATTTTGGCAAAGTCACAAATTTTAGAAATGCGGAAGCTGAAATTTATTCTGGAAAACTTGACGGAAACCATTTTCAAAAACAGTAGATTCTTGCATAGTTGAGAAAACTATTAAAAGTTAAAGCAATTTATCTTCAAGCATGAGAAAATAAATGTTCGCTAGGGCTTATGAAAAATTTATTATACAACATATTTAAGTATATTTATAAGCGAAAATTTCGTATAAGGGAAATTGGCATCTCGCCTTGAAACACCATTTCATTGAAAATAAAAAAAGATCGATCAAACAAACCATACACTCAGGAAATCTAGTAAATTTATGAGCCTAGGATATTTATTTTTAAATAGTGATATTTTCGGGGAATGGACCCTAAGCTTATCTCCCTGCTAACGCGCCGGTTCATAAGGAAAACGGCATACTAATAAGGAGGGCTGTATTCAGGGCTCTGCTGGGGGGGGGGGTGTTTGGAGGGATGTTTACAAGAAAAATTTTACGGAACGTGACAAACATTTTTTTACTTTAATTTTTGTTACTTTTGTACGAATCGAGCAAAATTTCCTCGGGGGGGGGGGGGGGTTCAACCGGGGTAACCCCCTCCTGGATACGGACCTGCTAATAAGATTGCACTTATGCCAGCCATAAATTGTTATTCAAAGAGCATGGAAAGTTTGTAAGAGTGCAAACTGGCACTAGTGTCGAAAAGAAAATCACACGCCCCATCTGGCGCTTTCTGATTTTTTTTGGCATAAACTACTAACTGTTTATCCTTTCCCGTATTTGAAAAAACAGGGGAAGGTAAATAAAGCGCGGTAGACCAACTAGACTATTTAATCTGCCTAGATTTATCCAAGCTAACCTAGGCCCATTTTTGGATACCCGGAATTTGACTTAAAACAATTCTAGAAAACAAAACAGACTTATGATCAACGCTTATAGGGATATTTCAGCTTTGATCGTATAATATTCAGATTAATGACACTATTATTCGAAATTGTCTTGGAAATTTTCTTCTTTTTGAATTAAGTCGCCAGAGGGTACACTGTTATTGGCGCAGGTAGTTTCAAATCCTTATCTTGGCATTTCCCATTCTATTTGGTCGTATCATCATTTATAAGTGGTGCAACTTATGGTAGGTTTTTCGTGACTATTTAAGGTTTATTTATGGTTATTGTAGTGTTTCATATTGAGGTATAATTGTAGAGGTTCTAGGACCCCGCCCCTTATGTTATAAAATTTCTCAACATTTAGTTTAAACCCACTTTAGAACTATTTTTTTGTACAGTTTTTAATTTTCTGAAGAATTGCTGAACAGTCCAAAATAAAATCAGTAAAAGAATCTTTTAAACATTACCTATACAAAGTTCTACGTTACATGCACAGTTTATATAATATACCAGTAAGTTTACCGCAGATGATTTCTGGCTCTTCATTCTCGGTGCGAACAGAAAGCTCCTCCCACTTATTTCTGCACTTATTGTCCACTTATTGGTTGAGCCGGCCAAGTGGTTTTGTCAGTACTTGTTCCGTAGGTGATTATTCTTTGTCTACCCGTGAAAAGATCTAATGCCGCTTATGTTTATATCTGCAAAAACGTTCTCTGGAGCACTCGGTCCGGGTTTTTATAATGGGTGAGATAGGGAAAGCTCATACTGGATAATTATATAAAATGTGTTTACATGTCAGGGTATTAATAAGATACTGTTTGAATGAATAACCTGTTTTATCAGTAGTAGCTGAACTTTCTAGGAAAGATAATGGACTCTTTTATTTTTCTTGTTTTATATTGTGCTTTGTTTTATTGTGTATTTAATAGAGTTTTATTGCATTTTTTGGTTTTTACTAAGTTATTTCCTTTGCCCCTGAGAGTGGACATTGGTAAGGTAGCTGAAACATTTTATACATAGGCAGCCTTTTATAGAGACAGAGACTGCCTATTACTGTCATTTTAGAAAAAAAACCTCTTGGAATTGTTTTGTTCGCATGTTCATTCGGTTTGTTGACGGGAAGATAGTGTGGTCTTTGTAATTACTTCTACAAAATGTCTTGATTCAATACGATCAGCCATGGGGATAAAAACAAGCAAACAAATAAACACGCATCCGTGATCAGTCTTCTCGGAAAAAATGCGAAATTTTGTATTTTTGTAGACAGGGGCTTCAAAACTCTGCAGTTGAGTACTCTGATATACTGAATTTGATAACATTACTTTCATCAAGATTACTTACTCTTTTAGGAGGGTTTTACCCCTTTTTCAAAAATCAGACATATTTTCTCAAGCTTGTAGCTTTTGGTGGGTAACTTTAAACTTTATAAATTTTCCATATTTATGTTTACCATTCAAACCGATTTTTTTTTATTTATATATCATCATCAGAACTTATATCATTAGATTTTCAATTACAATTAGCACAGGCCACTCCTCACATACAGTTCGTTATAACAAAATTTTTGATTCTGTCAGCCCATGTTTTTACAATCTGTCTCTTTCTCCCTTAGTTAATTAAAATATGAAAATCAAAACAAACTGAAATTGCAAGAAAAGTGTGGAAAGTCTTCAAGTTGGTGGCAAATAAGTTTTTTTCATCGTCTACCGACAATTTTTACAGTCTTGATCTTTATAGGTAAGGCACTGTGCTTGCTCACAAAATCTGATTTGTCTGAAAGAACAGGAGGTGCTGGAGACGTCATTTTCAATGTGCTGCAAATGCTATTGCGAGAAGTGCCTTATTACGGTAGAGGCGTAACTGCAAGTCCTTTAACCCCCCAACAACATGCATTCATGCCTTTTCCGCAAGGAGGTCAAGGGATTATGTCCCCACCAGCTTCCGCTAAAACCCCCAACTCCGCTCAATGGCCACCAAGGAGTCCATTCTTTTTGTCCGAAACAAATAGCTTAAATCATTTGATTCAGCAAACAACATCAGTAGCGATTTCGGATCAGAAACAAAATTCGCCAACAGATGTGAAACCACCTACGTTTGTTAATTCAAACGGGAGCCTTGCTGGTAAGTCTTTTAATAATTAAAGAAAAACATTTGCTATAACCCGTGTCATAACGAAAAGAAAAATCCCCATCATGAATGTCCAATGGAAAGTGAAGCTGACTTAAAAGACTGGATAAGCAAAACTGTAAATTTTTAGATCACACTGCCTCTCCAATTATAATTCAAGGAATTTTTTTTGTACTCATTATAATAAAAGTCCAAATATTTCGGCTTCACATTTTGAAGCCTTTATAAGAAATAAAGAGTGCTGAAAAGACCAAAAGCCGAACTGGCCTATCGTAGCAAGACAAAGAGAAATCACAAGAAATAAAAACAAGGGGTTTATGACCAGTAGGAAGAAAAGGAAAGAAAACAATCATAATGGATATGTCGCCTGTATAAAACTAGGCATCTTCAGAGTTAAGAACAGAAATACTCTAAAACATAACAATTTAGAATAGAAAAAAGATAAAATCTAAAATCAAAAATAATAAAAATAAAAAGATCAAACCAATATATAAATACAAATTCTCCTCCATAATAAGATGTGTTTATTATAAAGTAGCATTTTTATATATGCTGGTTTGTTCATTTTAGTTTATTCTTTTTACACAAGATACATTTTTTAAATGTTTAAACAAGAAATAACTTTTAAGCTGAGAAGTTCATAAATGCTAGAAAAATCCGAAAATTGCAAACAACTTTGAATATCCTGCTGGGCTGCTCATTTTCTTAACTTTATCCCATGTTCTACGAAATTTTACCGTGGATTTTCATGTCCTCCACCTATATAAACATCATGTACCGTTTTTTCTTCTAAAAATATATAAATCAAACAGGATTTTCTTCACGATTATAAAAAAAAAACGAATCTAGGGTTAATGCCATCTGCAAAATTAGTGTGTTTGTCCGAAGGTGACGCTGCAAGTTAGCTTTATTTATAAAAGTACGAAAGTCTAACAATGTTTAAAGATGTATCACGGGTTCATAAAAAAAAAAAAAAAAAAAAAAAAAAAAAAAAAAAAAAAAAAAAAAAACGCATTCCTAAATTTCTTGGGAGGTAACCAAAAACGAACTATTAAAGGCAAATAAATAGCATTATAAATTGTAGCATCTCAGGCAGTGATGGGCAGCTTACAAAAAATTGGCCTCTCAACCATGCTATGTACATTTTGGGGAGTTTTGAGGTCAGAAGACACGGAAGGATGTTAAGCATAATCATCATCATTCTAAGTGTGTTTGAACCCCCTTTTTTCCAATAAACTATTTTTCTTGTTTTTATTTAGATTTTAGTACTTATCAATCTATTCATCCATAAGAAAGTACAAAAAAAACGTAGTTAAAACAGAACAAAATAAAGGACTGTGTGGAGTGTAGAAAAATAAAAGAAATTACGAAATTAAAATTTATAGACTTAATGTGGAAAGTAGAAACAACAAAATAAACTAAAAATTAAACTTCAGGTTTAATTTTTTCACTGTAGGAGCTGCAATGTCGAGAAATTAGATCTCAAACGCAAAACTGACTCATTATTTCATGATTACGGAAATGAAACGGTAGGTGGAGTGAATCTTGTTTCAAAAGATGATGCAAAAAAAAAAACTTGCCACTCAATGGACCCTAGAGGCTCAGATTCCGGCACTTTCTCCCAGTCTTACATTGCCACCTGCCAATTAAATCACCATAAAAGCACGAAGAAAAGCACTGTTCTTTACCCCATAGAAACTTTTTTTATTATTTATTTTTTACTTCTATTTTCATTATTTTTATATTGTTTTTTTTTAAGGTAATATTAGAGGTTAAAGTAGTAAATTAATAATGTCCTCTATACATACATAAATGTGTACAGAGGAAGAGGAGTATAGGGTATAAACAACAACAAAACTAAAACTAATCAAGCAACAATTCTGAGGAGAATAACGATAACAGCACCTATAATCAAAAACTCAATTTAATCAAAGATCTGGCGACAACGCTATTCTACTCATCAAACGAGACAGTTAAGGGTAACAAGGCCGTATCCAGGTGGGGAGCGAGGGTACCGGGTTTGAACCCCCTCCCCCCCCCCGAATTTTTTCTCCGACTCATAAAACGTAACAAAATACATAAG
>JAQQPU010006368.1:3278-37809 GCA_029168905.1 Artemia sp. Kazakhstan ARC1039 | reverse complement strand
AATACCTATTATGTAGAATATGTTTTACTATTGACTCAAGTCACTCTTAAATTATTACTTGTTGTATAAAGTAAATTCTAACCCCTTTTCTTAGCTTTTTTGTGAAAACACTTCTAATTATCTAATTATATTACAAAGTATATACACAATTTTTCCTCGATTAGTATATTGTGACAATTATAATACTACGAGTATGTATGTCTTTTTTTTACTTCCAAAACCGTACTTACTTAAAAAACATGCCTCGTATGTTTCCTTAGTTTCAGCCTAGACTTACAATAGATTATATGGTTTTATAGCAAACAATAATGATCTCTTACATTCAAAATTCATGTTTGAGTCAAATTTTTCTAGTTTCTTTAGAGTAAAATCATAGACCTTCTTCTTCCCGACAATTGTAACCTTTGATATTTCATTCTTTCCTAACTTATAAATCAATTGCAGATTCTTATCGACGCAAAGCTGAGAAGGTGCTGGAAGCAACTAGAGCATTAGAGATGAAAACCTTTAAAATTCAGATACATATATAGTCCGAGGAATAGGAAATTGAGCGGCTAAAATAAGGCTTGGTTATTTACTTTAAAGGGCTATACACAGGTAGCTGATTTCGGGAACTGATTTCAGCATCAGTGGACAAACGATAGCGGTAAGAAAAGTTTGATTGAAAGAAAAATTTATTGCGTAAAATTTTCAAAACAAAAGATCATGGACACAAATAGTCAACTGGAGTTTATTAATAGTTACTTGATTGATCTCAGCTTAGTTCTCAGTTTAATTCTCAGCTCAGTAGTGGGGTCTTTTACCACAGATATCTCTGGCTGACTATTTATTTGTATCCCTATTTTTTTTTTTGATGATCATGATGAAAATCAGCGCTGATTTTGTAAATCGGCGCCAAAACTATAAAATTTTTCAAGCTCAAATCGACGCCGATTTCCTTTAAAATCGGCGCTGATTTGGAAATCAGTTCCCGAAATCAGCTACGTGTGCCCAGCCCTTAAGATATGAAAAGAAAAACGACAATATGGCTTCAGAGCAGCTGTCGGCAACTTTTGGCTCCCGAGACAAATTCATGTTTTTGACTCTGTAAGTGTGCCTTTGGTATAAAAATCTACAGACACATAATTCATCTTGAGGACACTGATTGGTTGTGGAGTGCTGGATTGGCTGTAAAGAGAGACTCGAAGGTTTCAATAGTAAAACTGCGGGGAGAAAATTTTTGGGAAGAATTTTCTTTTAAAAATTTCTTTCACACAGAACTGGCTTTTTATAGGGGGAAGGGCGTTGTTCCTTGTGCGCTTTTTTTACGTCAAGCTATTGATTATCAGGTACTCCTGTATTAAACGTACTCTTTTATATACTGTTAGTTTGGTTAATGCTAATGAAATAAATTAGTATGAATATATAATAGTTTAGAAACAAATTTGGGCAGTATGTTTGCACATTAGAGGGGGGGAGCATAGTATATATTATTACGTAACCTAGCCTAGGTACCTCCCCCTCTAAACCCGAAAAAACAACAGTTTAAATATCGTATCCGCAATGAAAACCACGCTATACATTGTATTACCCTATAGCGATGTCTTAATTTAACCCGTCAAACTCGTCACTGGTTTCCATTGCTGTATATAAAAGAGTGCATTTGATACAAGAGTACCGATTACCACTCTGAAATACATTTTTTAGACTTTATTGATTTACTAGCATGGATGCCGAAAATTCATAGACTAAGTTAGCTCAATTCGGTTACTTTTACTTTTTGTTACTATAATAATTACATTTAAATTTGTTTTGCCTGTTGAGTGAACTATTATATAAATTCACGAAAACAAATTCAGTTTCTCATATAATGTAAGGAACCTAGCTCAATTTAAAAGTTGCATAGCACTAAAAAATATTAGGTATGTAAGGTTTAAAAATTTCCATGTGTTTACCAATGACATACTTTTTTTTTGGGGGGGAGGGGGGAGCAGGAGGATAAAAAAACACTTGTAAACTTTTGCAAAAATAGGAAAATTTTCCCTTTTCAACGTATTCCTTCCTAGGAAGTATTTTCAGTGCTAATTGCTAAACGTCTAAATGTGACCTACTTTTTCCATATTCTCTAGGGAGTGTTTTCTGCTATTTATCAATTGTTTCGGTGAATAGCGGAAATATACTGTTCTTTGATTAGAGGGGGTAGTGCAAGTTTTTGATAAGCTGAGTAGGGAAAGAAAAATGGAAAAAACTATTTATATAAAAAAAAAAAAATAAAAAAGGTTGGACGGTACATAGGATAAAAAGTGGTTACAGCTTCTCTTCATAAGGGTTTAAAATTGAATTTGCGCCAAAAACAATTATTATATTCGAAATAATTCTAAAAAATAGGCATGGAGTGGTATGATAACTTGAATCATAGGTTATATTTGTGAACATTTCAACTGAAACTAAGAAGTGACATTAAAACTTAAAACGAGTGTACATTATTCCGAATAAATAAAAAAGATCATGGCAGTGTTGTTTCTGCATTAAATTTTAATCAAAAACGAACAAATATTAATTTAAAAAAACAAAGTTATTTCGAGGGAAGTAAAGAGCGAAGTTAAAACTTAAAACGGACAAAAATGATTAATTCACAGCCTATTTAATATATATTAATAGAACTAGTACAAATAAACCAACTAATTATGTTTCCCTATGCTTAAAGGATAGCAGGGAGCCAGGTATTACCGCTATGGGGACCGTCTGCTGCCATCTATAATCGAGTCTAACGGTACGAGATAACGTGTCTCTTTCTAGGCCAATCAAATACTTATAATACAAACGGGGGTTTACAGCATTGCCAGATAAGAGCGTGTTGTTGGTTATATGGTTTGATGGTTATATTGTTTGATGGTTTTATGATTTGATGTTGTTTCCTAGATCTGTTCTGTTTGTTGATGGTTATATGGTTTGATGGTTATATTGCTTGTTGGTTATATGGTTTGATGTTGTTTCATAGTTCTGTTCTGTTTGTTGATAGTTATATGGTTTGATGGTTATATGATTTAATGTTGTTTCATAGTTCTGTTCTGTTTGTTGGTCAACTTGTTTGATGTTTCTATGCCTAATGAATACAGACAGAAGTTTACACCATTGTCAGATAAGAGCTTGTCTAACTTGATGATGATACTGTATAATGGTTATATGGTTTGATGTTTTTTCATAGTTCTGTTCTATTTGTTGGTTTTATGATTTGATGTTTTTTCATAGTTCTGTTCTGTTTGTTGGTCAACTTGTTTGATGTTTTTTCATAGTTCTGTTCTGTTTGTTGGTTATATGGTTTGATGTTGTTTCATAGTTCTGTTCTGTTTGTTGGTCAGCTTGTTTGATGTTTCTAAGCCTAAGGGATATAGACAGAAGTTTACATCATTGTCGGATAAGGACGTGTCTAACGGGACAGGGTCATTGACACCTATTTCTAGGTCAATGGACTTACGTAAGGTTTCTCATACATCACAAAAAAATGCCGAAACAAAGGAACGTTCAGAAATTCTTTAAGGGAATTATTTGGGCGAAACAAATTAATCGACATTTTTGGGATTTTTTGGGTGAAACAGTTTGAGACATTTTAGAGGATGATTTGGGGATAAACCTCTGTGGTCACTATAATATACAAGTACACAATATTGGATTAGTGAGAAAAGTATGAGTAGGGACCATCAATGACTCTAACCACAATGGACCTCAACCTCCAGGGGTCAAATCTCTCTAACCCTTCCACCATTCTAATTGTTTTTAGGACATCCCCAAATTTTCAATATAGAGGCTCAATTTAAGAGTTTAAAATGTGTAAGAAAAAAGTTAGCAGAACGTCAGCTTTGACCTCATCTTTCAGAATTTAGACAAGCGAATGTTTTGACAAGCGAATTTTTAGAGGGGTGGGGGTGATTCGAGGGCTCATTGGGGGTACATTCTTATGTCCTCCTTTTTCAAAAATTAGCTAGTGGAAGTTTTACGATCTATGGATTATTCAGTTTTATTTTATTGCTCTTTTTGGTTTAATGGGAAACTAGGATTTTTTCTTCGGACGCAAACCTTCTATAGTTTTAGAAGCTAACCGTATTTTTACTTTGTTTTAATATTCAGTAAACTACAAATTTATGCTTTACCATGGAAAGGCATAGAACTTTCGGAGAACTGCTCTTGTTAATTTCTGCTTGTTTTGAATTTCACTCGGTCATCTATTTTATTTTCTGTTCATTTTGCGTTCAATTTTATCAATGCTGATTTGTGGAAGTTTTATGATCTATATATTATTCAGTATTATTTTATTGCTCTTTTATGGTTTAATGGAGTTTAAATTTCTTTAAAAACAGGGATCGAGTCTTAGGAGGCTAACCTTCTATAGTTTTAGAGGCTAACCATATTTTTACTTTGTTTTAATAATCAGTAAACTGCAAATTTATGCTTTACCTTGGAAAGGCATAGAGCTTTCGAGCACTACACATGTTAATTTATGCTTCTTCTGACTTTGACTCTGTCATCTATTTTATTTCCTGAAAGTTTTGGGTCCGATTTATTTATCAATGTTGATTAATGGAAGTTTTACGATCAATATTATTTGGTTTTATTTTATTGGTCTTTTTGGATTAGTGGAGGTCTTTACATTTCTTTGAAAAACTGGGATTGTGTCTTAGGACGCTAACCTTCTATAGTTTTAGAGGCTATCCGTATTTTTACTTTCTTTAATATTCAGTAAATTGCAAATTTACACTTTACCTTGGAAAGGTATAGAGCTTTCGAGCAATACTCTTGTTAATTTTTGCTTGTTTTGAGTTTGACTCAGTCATCTATTGTATTTTCTGTTCGTTTTGGGTTCAATTTATGTACCAATGCTGATTTGTGGAAGTTTTACTATCTATAGATTATTTGGTTTTATTTTATTGCCCTTTATTGCTTAATGGAGTTCTTTACATTTCTTTGAGAACTAGGATTTTGTCTTCGGACGCAAACCTTCTATAGTTTTAGAAGCTAACTGTATTTTTACATTGTTTTAATATTCAATAAACTGCAAATTTATGCTTTACCTTGGAAAAGCATAGAGCTTTCGATAACTACTCTTGTTAATTTCTGCTTGTTTTGAGTTTGATTTGTGCATCTATTCTATTTTCTGTTCATTTTGGGTTAAATTTATTTATCAATGCTGATTTGCAGAAATTTTACGATCTATAGATTATTCGGTTTTATTTTGTTGCTCTTTTTTGGTTTAACAGAGTTTACGTTTCTTTAAAAACTGGGATTTTGTCTTAGGATGCTAACCTTCTATAGTTTTAGCAACTAACTTAATTTTTACTTTGTTTTAATATTTAATAAACAGCAAATTTATGCTTTACTTTGGAAAGGCATAGAGCGTTCGAGAACTACTCTTGTTAATTTCTGCTTGTTTTGAGTTTGACTCAGTTATCTGTTTTATTTTCTGTTCGTTTTGGGTCCAATTTATTTTTCAATGCTGATTTACGAAATTTCTTTAAAAACAGGGATTTTGTCTTAGGACGCAAACCTTCTATAATTTGCATTTCGTTGAAAAACTAGGATTTTGTCTTAGGACGCTAACCTTCAATAGTTTTAGAGACCATCCGTATTTTTACTTTGTTTTAATATTCAGTAAACTACAAATTTATGCGTTACCTTGGAAAGGCATGGAGCTTTCGAGCACTACTCTTGTTAATTTCTGCTTGTTTTGAGTTTGACTCAGTCATATATTGTATTTACTATTCGCTTAGGGTTCAATTTATTTATCAATACTGATTTGTGGAAATTTTACGATCTATAGATTATTTGGTTTTATTTTATTGATATTTTTTGGTTTAATGGAGTTCTTTAAATTTCTTTGAAAACTGGGACTTTATCTTAGGACGTAAACCTTCTATAGTTTTAGAGGCTAACCGTATTTTTACTTTGTTTTAATATTCAGTAAACTGCAAATCTATACTTTACCTTGGAAAGGCATAGAGCTTTTGGTATCTACTTTTGTTAATTTCTGCTTATTTTGTGTTTGACTCGGTTATCTATCTTATTTTCTGTTCGTTTTGGGTTCAATTTATTTTTCAATGCCTGATTTGTGGAAGTTTTACGATCTATAGATTATTTGGTTTTATTTTATTGCTCTTTTTTTGGTTTAATGGACTTCACATTTCTTTGAAAAACTGGAATTTTGTCTTAGGATGCAAACCTTCTATAGTTTTAGAGGCTAACCATATAATTACTTTGTTTTAATATTCAGTATACTGCAAATTTATGCTTTACCTTGGAAAGGCATAGAGCTTTTGTGCACTCTTCTTGTTAATTTCTGCTTGTTTTGAGTTTGTCTCGGTTATCTTTTGTATTTTCTGTTTGTTTTGGGTTCAATTTATTTATCAATGCTGATTTGTGGAAGTTTTACGATCTACAGATTATTTGGTATTGTTTTATTGCTCTTTTTTTGGTTTAATGGACTTCACATTTTTTTGAAAAACTGGGATTTTATCTTAGAATGCAAACCTTCTATATTTTAGAGGCTAACCGTATTTTTACTTTGTTTTAATATTCAGTAAACTGCAAATTTTTCTCTTTACCT
Organism: Artemia sp. Kazakhstan ARC1039; assembly: GCA_029168905.1. NCBI lineage: Eukaryota > Metazoa > Arthropoda > Branchiopoda > Anostraca > Artemiidae > Artemia > Artemia sp. Kazakhstan ARC1039. The sequence goes on along the minus strand of JAQQPU010006368.1, from coordinate 31,232 downwards.
TGGAAAGGCATAGAGCTTTCGATCACTACTTTTGTTAATTTCTGCTTGTTTTGAGTTTGACTCGGTCAGCTATTGTATTTTCTGTTCGTTTGGGGTTCAATTTATTTATCCATGCTGATTAGTGGAAGTTTTACGATCTATAGTTTTTTTTATTCTATTTTATTGGTCTTTTTGGTTTAATGGAGTTCTTTACATTTCATTGAAAACTGGGATTTTGTCTTAGGACGCAAACCTTCTATAGTTTTAGAGGCTAACCGTATTTTTACTTTGTTTTAATATTCAGTAAACAGCAAATTTATGCTTTACCTTAGAAAGGCATAGAGCTTTCAAGAACTACTGTTGTTAATTTCTGCTTGTTTTGAATTTGACTCAGTTATCTATTTTATTTTCTGTTCCTTTTGGGTACAATTTATTTTTCAATGCTGATTTGCGAAAGTTTTACGATCTATAGATTATTTGGTTTTATTTTGTTGCTCTTTTTCGGTTTAATGGAGTTCTTTAAATTTCTTTAAAAACTGGGATTTTGTCTTAGGACGCAAACCATCTATAGTTTTAGAGGCTATCCGTATTTTTACTTTGTTTTAATATTCAGTAAACTGTAAATTTGTGCTTTACCTTGGAAAGGCATAGTGCTTTCGAGAACTACTCTTGCTAATTTCTGCTTGTTTTGAGTTTGAATCGGTCAGCTATTGTATTTTCTGTTCGTTTTGGGTTCAATTTATTTATCAATAATGATTTACGGAAGTTTTACAATCCATAGATTATTTGGTTTTATTTTATTGCTCTTTTTTTGGTTTAATGGAGTTTACATTTCTTTAAAAACAGGGATTTTGTCTTAGGACGCTAACCTTCTATAGTTTTAGAGGCTAACCGTATTTTCACTTCGTTTTAACATTCAGTAAAGAATTTATTTTTACCTTGGAAAGGCATAGAGCTTTCGGGCACTACTCATGTTAATTTCTGCTTGTTTTGAGTTTGACTCAGTTATCTATTGTATTTTCTGTTCGTTTTGGGTTCAATTTAATTATCGATGCTGATTTTTGGAAGTTTTACTATCTAGAGTTTGCTTTGATTTTATTGTATTGCTATTTTTTGGTTTATTGGAGTTCTTTACTTTTATTTGAAAAACTGAGAGTTTTAGTTTAGAGTATTAGTTTAGAGTCCCTGATTAGGGTTTTAGTTAAGAGTTATAATTTAGTTTTGGTTTCGAGTTTTAGTTTAGAGTTATAGTTTGGTTATAGTTGGAGTTTGATTTTAGTTTTAGTTAAGAGTTTTAGTTTAGAGTTTTAATTTAAAGTTTTAAGTAACATTTTTAGTTAAGAGTTTCAGTTTAGAGTTTTAGTTTAGAGTTTAGTTTAGTTTTAGTTTAGTTTAGAGTTTTAGTTTAGTTTTACTTATGATTTTTAGTTAGAGTTGTAGTTTCATTTTAGTCAAAAGTTTTAATTTAGAGCTTTAGTTTAGTTTCAGTTTAGCGTTTTATTTTAACTTGGAGTTTTAGTTGGAGTTATAGTTTAGTTTTAGTTTAGAGTTTTATTTAAGAGTTTTAGTTTAGAGTTTTAGTTTAGTTTTAGTTTAGTTTTAGTTTAGAGTTTTAGTTTAGTTTTAGTTTAGAGTTCTAGTTTAGTTTTAATTTAGAGTTTCAATTTATATTTTTAGTTTAGTTTAGTTCTGGTTTAGTTTTAGTTTAGAGTTTAGTTTAGATTTTTAGTTTAGAATTTTAGTTTAGATTTTTTAGTTTAGAATATTTAGTCTTAGACTCTTTTTTTTAGAGATTTTCGATTTTAGTTTAGAATACAAAATTCCACATTTTTGCACGGAAATACCAAAACCATAGGTTAGGTTAGCCTACGTGCACGCACGTAAGCTAACCTAACTAACGCTAACGCTAAAGTTCGAATTCTGTCCCAATTCTTTAATAACTACTCCTGAAACACAAGGATCGTTATAGAATCGACCGATTGGTCCTAGAATATCGTATTAGGGTTCATTCGAAACTTTGGATTTTTTTTCTTAAATTAAAACTCTAAACTAAAACTCTTAACTAAAACTAAACTAAAACTCCAACTATAACCAAACTATAACTCTAAACTAAAACTCTAAACGAAAACTAAACAAAAACTCTAAACTAAAATTCTAAACTAAAATTCTAAACTAAAAATCTAAACTAAAATTTTAAACTAAAATACTAAACTAAACTAAAAATCTAAATTGAAACTCTAAATTAAAACTAAACTAAAACTAAACTAAACTAAAAGTCTAAACTAAAACTCTTAAATAAAACTCTAAACTAAAACTAAACTATAACTCTAACTAAAACTCCAAATTAAAAAAAACGCTAAACTAAAACTAAACTAAAACTAAACTAAAGCTCTAAATTAAAATTCTTGACTAAAACGAAACTACAACTCTAACTAAAACTCTTAACTAAAACTAAACTAAAACTCCAACTATAACCAAACTATAACTCTAAGCTAAAACTCTAAACTAAAACTAAACTATAACTCGTAACTAAAACTCTAAGCTAAGAATATAAACTAATACTCAAAACTAAAACTCTTAGTTTTTCAAATAAAAGTAAAGAACTCTATTAAACCAAATAATAGCAATAAAATAAAATCAAAGAAACTATAGATCGTAAAACTTCCACAAATGAGCATCGGTAAATAAGTTTAACCCAAAACGAACAGAAAATACATTAGATAACTGAGTCAAACTCAAAACAAGCAGAAATTAACATGAGTAGCGCTCAAAATCTCTATGCCTTTCCAAGGTAAAAATAAATTTTTAGTTTACTGAATATTAAAACGAAATGATAATACGGTTAGCGTCTAAAACTATAGAAGGTTTGCGTCCTAAGAGAAAATCCCCGTTTTCAAATAAATGTAATGAACTCCATTAAACCAAAAAGGGCAATAAAATAGTGCTCGAAAGCTCTATGCTTTTCCAAGGTAAAGCATAAATTTGCAGTTTACTGAATATTAAAACAAAGTAAAAACACGGTTAACCTCTAAAACTATAGAAGGTTTGCTTCCTAAGACAAAATCCCAGTTTTTAAAGAAATTTAAAGAACTCCATTAAACCAAAAAAGAGCAATAAAATAAAACCAAGTAATCTATAGATTGTAAATCTTCTTCAAATCAGCATTGAAAAAATAAATTGGACCCGAAATGAACAGAACATACAATAGATAACTGAGTCAAACTCAAAACAAGCAGAAATGAACAAGAGTAGTTCTCGAAAGCTCTATGCCTTTCCAAGGTAAAGCAAAATTTCCAGTTTACTAAATGTTAAAACAAAGTAAAAATACGGTTAGCCTCTAAAACTATAGATGGTTAGCGTCCTAAAGCAAAATATCCTGTTTTTAAAGAAATGTAAACTCCGTTAAACAAAAACAAGAGCAGTAAAATAAAACCAAACAATCTATAGATTGTAAAACTTCTGAAAATCAGTATTGATAAATAAATTGAACCCAAAACCAACAAAAAATACAATAGCTGACCGAGTCAAACTCAAAACAAGCAGAAATTAACAAGAGTAGTTCTCGAGAGCTCTATGCCTTTCCACGGTAAAGCATAAACTTGCAGATCACTGAATATTAAAACAAAGTAAAAATACGGTTAGCCTGTAAAACTATACATGGTTGGAGTCCTAAGACAAAATCCAAGTTTTTAAAAAAATGTAAAGAACTCCATTAAACCAAAAAAGAGCAATAAAATAAAACCAAATCATCTATAGATCGTAAAACTTCCGCAAATCAGCATTGAAAAATAAATTGGACCCAAAACGAACAGAAAATAAAATTGATAACTGAGTCAAACAAAAAAGAAGCAGAAATTAACAAGAGTAGTTCTCGAAAGCTCTATGCCTTTCCAATATAAGGCATAAATTGGGTGTTTACTGAATATTGAAACAAAGTAAAAATACGGTTAGCCTCTATAACTATAGAAGGTTTGCGTCCTAACACAAAATCCCAGTTTTCAATGAAGTGTAAGAACTCCATTAAAACAAAAAGATCAATAAAATAGAACCAAATAATCTATAGATCGTAAAACTTCCACTAATCAGCATTTTAAATATATTAAACCCAAAATGAACAGAAAATACAATATATGACTGAGTCAAACTCAAAATAAGCAGAAATTAACAAGAGTAATGCTCGAGAGCTCTATGCTCTCCCAAGGTATAGTATAAATTTGCAGTTTACTGAATATTAAAACAAAGTAAAAATACGATTAGCCTTTAAAAGTATAGAAGGTTTACGTTCTAAGATAAAATCCCAGTTTTAAAAAGAAATGTAAAGTCCCTTAAACCAAAAAAAGAGAAATAAAATAAAACCAAATAATCAATAGATTGTAAAACTTCCCCAAATCAGCATTGATAAATAAATTGAACCCAAAACAAACAGAAAATACAACAGAAAACCGGGTCAAACTCAAAACAAGCAGAAATTAACAAAAGTAGTGCTCAAAAGCTCTATGCCTTTCCAATGTAAAGCATACATTTCCAGTTTGCTGAATATTAAAACAAAGTAAAAATACGGTTAGCCTCTAAAACTATAGAAGGTTTGCATCCTAAGAAAAAATTCCAGTTTTTCAAAGAAATGTAAAGTCCATTAAACCAAACAAAGAACAATAAAATAAAACCAAATAATCTATAGATCGTAAAACTTCCACGAATCAGTATTGATAGATAATTTGAACCCAAACGAATAGAAAATAAAATAGATAACTGAGTCAAACTCAAAACAAGCAAAAAAAGAGTATTTCTCGAAAGCTCTATGTCTTTCCAAGGTAAATTATAAATTTGCAGTTTAATGAATATTAAGACAAAGTAAAAATACGGTTAGCCTCAAAAATATAGAAGGTTTGCGTCTTAAAATAAAATCCCAGTTTTCAATGAAATGTAAAGAATTCCATTAAACCAAAAAACATCAATAAGATAAAACCAAATAATCTATAGATCGTAAAACTTCCACAAATCAGCATTGATAAAAAAAAATTGAACCCAAGACGAACAGAAAATAAAATATATGACTGAGTCAAACTCAAAACAAGCAGAAATAAACAAGAGTAGTGCTCGAAAGCTCTATGCCTTTCCAAGGTAAAGCATAAATTTGCAGTTTACTGAATATTACAACAAAGTAAAAATACGGTTAGCCTGTAAAACTATAGAAGGTTTGCGTCCGAAGAAAAAATCCCAGTTTTCAATGAAATGTAATGAACTCCATTAAACCAAAAAAAGCAATAAAATAAAACCAAATAGTCTATAGATCGTAAAACTTCCACAAGTCCGCATTGATAAATAAATTGAACCCAAAACGAACAGAAAAATACAATAGATGACTGAGTGAAATTCAAAACAAGCAGAAATTAACAAGAGTAGTGCTCAAAAGCTCTATGCCTTTCCAAGGTAAAGCATAAATTTGAAGTTTACTGAATAATAAAACAAAGTAAAAATACGCTTAGCCTCTAAAACTATGGAAGGTCTGCGTACTAAGATAAAATCACAGTTTTCAAAGAAATGTAAAGAACTCCATTAAACCAAAAAAAAGAGCAATAAAATAAAACCAAATACTCTATAGATCGTAAAACTTCCACAAATCAGCACTGATAAATAAATTAAACCCTAAACGAATAGAAAATACAATAGATGACTGAGTCAAACTCAAACCAAGCAGAAATTAACAAAAGTAGTGCTCGAAAGCTCTATGCCTTTCCAAGGTAACTTATAAATTAGTAGTTTACTGAATATTAAAACAAAGTAAAATTACGGATAGTCTCTAAAACTATAGAAAGTTAGCGTTCTAAGACAAAATCCCAGTTTTTCAACGAAATGTAAACTCCATTAAACCAAAACATTAAACCATAATCTATAGATCGTAAAACTTTTACTAATCAACATTGATAAATAAATTGGACCCAAAACGAACAGAAAATACAATAGATAACCGAGTCAAACTCAAAACAAGCATAAATAACATGTGTAGTGTTCGAAAGCTCTATGTCTTTCCAAGGCAAAGCATAAATTTGCAGTTTACTGAATATTAAAACAAAGTAAAAATATGGTTAGCCTCTAAAACTATAAAAGATTAGCGTCCTAAGACAAAATCCCAGTTTTTAAAGAAATGTAAACTCCACTGAACCAAAAAAGAGCAATAAAATAAAACCGAATAATCTATAGATCGTAAAACTTCCGCAAATCAGCATTGATAAATAAATTGAATTCAAAATGAACAGAAAATACAATAGATGACCGAGCCAAACTCAAAACAAGCAGAAATTAGCAAGAGTAGTTCTCGAAAGCACTATGCCTTTCCAAGGTAAAGCATAAATTTGCAGTTTACTGAATATTAAAACAATGTAAAAATACAGTTAGCTTCTAAAACTATAGAAGGTTTGCGTCCGAAGACAAAATCCTAGTTTTCAAAGAAATGTAAAGAACTCCATTAAACCAAAAAGAGCAATAAAATTAAACCAAATAATCTATAGACCGTAAAAATTCAACAAATCAGCATTGATAAATAAATTGAAGCCAAAAAGAACAGAAAATTCAATAGATGACTGAGTCAAACTCAAAACAAGCAGAAATTAACAAGAGTAGTGTGCGAAACCTCTATGCCTTTCCAAGGTAAAGCATAAATTTGCAATTTACTTAATATTAAAACAAAGTAAAATCACGGATAGCCTCTAAAACTATAGAAGGCTAGCGTCCAAAGACATAATCTTAGTTTTTCAAAGAAATGTAAAGAACTGCATTAAACCAAAAAGACCAATAAAATAAAACCGAATAATCTATAGATCGTAAAAGTTCCACTAATCAACATTGATAAATAAATTGGACCCCAAATGAACAGAAAAAAAATAGATAACCGAGTCAAAGTCAAAACAAGCATAAACTAACATGTGTAGTGCTTGAAAGCTCTATGCTTTAACAAGGTAAAGAATAAATTTGCAGTTTACTGAATATTTAAAGAAACTAAAAATACGGTTAGCCTCTAAAACTATAGAAGGTTAGTGTCCTAAGACAAAATCCCTGTTTTTAAAGAAATTTAAACTGTGTTAAACCAAAAAAAGAGCAATAAAATAATACCGAATAATATATAGATCATAAAACAGTAAGCAAATCACCATTGATAAATAAATTGAGCCCAAAATGAACAGAAAATACAATAGATGACCGAGTCAAACTCAAAACAAACAGCAACTAATAAGAGTACTGCTCGGAAGTTCTATGCCTTTCCAAGGTAAAGCATAAATTTTTAGTTTACTGAATATTAAAACAAAGTAAAAATACGGTTAACTTCTAAAACTTTATGAGGTTTGCGTCCGAAGAAAAAAATCCTAGTTTTCAAAGAAATGTAAACTCAATTAAACCAAACAGAGCAATAAAATAAAACTGAGTAATCTACAGATCGTAAAACTTCCACTAGCTAATTTTTGAAAAAGATGGACATAAGAATGTACCCAATGAGCCCTTGAATCCGCCCACCCCCCTAAAAAATATTAATGTTTTCATATATCGCCTACATTGTTTAATGATTTCACTAGCTAATTTGAAAGGAGCTTTGTTTCACTCCTAAGAAAATAATATAACTTTTGGTCATTGTTAGATATCGCTAATAATACACTCAATTTTGGTGGAAATAATCAAGATTGTTTCACATGCCGGTCTATAGAGAACAAAGAAATACTCAACGTTTCGTGAGTGTCTGCAAACTGTTTCTAGCCAAGAATTTTAAAATATAGGTTTCGAAGTGTATAATTTTTATAGTGACGAAAAATTTCTTTTAATATGGATTTTATTGGTGGATGTTTGCATGAATAGCTGATGTGCTAAGGTCCGTAAATATAAAAGTCATAATGGGGAAACATTTTTTGTTCACGGGGGTGGGAAGTGGGGTGGAAATTAAAAAAAAAATGGGGTAACATTCTAAATGTCATATTTGAAAATGTGAGATAAAAAGTAACAGAATTGGATCGTCAAAATATTTGCTTGTCTAAATTCTGAAAGATGAGGTCAAAGTTGACGTTCTGCTAACTTTTTTCTTACACATTTTTAATTCTTAAATTGAGCCTCTATATTAAAAATTGGGGGGTGTCCTAAAAAAAAGTTGGAATGGTGTAAAGGGGGTCTTGGGGGTTGGAGAGATGTGACCCCTGGAGGTTGAGGTCCATTGTGGTTAGAGTCATTGATGGTTCATACTCATAATTCTCTCACTAATCCAATATTGTGTACTTGTCTATTATAGCGACCACAGAATTTCATCCCCAAATCATCCTCTAAAATTTCTCAAACTGTTTCACCCAAAAAAGATCCCTAAAATGTCGATTAATTTGTTTCGGCCAAATAATCCCCTAAAAGTAATTTCTGAACGTTCCATTGTTTCGCCATCCTTTTGTGATGTAAGAGAAACCTTGCGTAAGTCCATTGACCTAGAAAAAGGTGTCAATGATCCTGTCTCGTTAGACACGTCCTTATGTGACGATGATGTAAGATTCTGTCTGTATCCCTTAGGCTTAGAAACATCAAACAAGTTGACCAACAAATAGAGCAGAACTATAAAACAACATCAAACCATATAACCAACAAACAGAACAGAACTATGAAAAAACATCAAACAAGTTGACCAAAAAACAGAACAGAACTATGAAACAACTTCAAATCATATAACCAACAAATAGAGCAAAACTATGAAAAAACATCAAACCATATAACCATCAAACAATATAATTTCGCATGACAAAGGTATTGTCCAGCACTACAGAAAAGCTGTTGAAATTTATAAATACCAACATTTAGGTCTAGCTTTGAACAGAGATTCTGGTGATTTAAGAATAAACGATTCATATTTCGGCTTTCTCAAAAGAGAAGCCGATACTTTAGTAATCCCTGAAATAAACCTTGAACCACTTTCCAAGTACTATAATCAAACACGTGAACAACCCCTTAGGTTTCAAAGGGTGTCTGCAAGAAATGCAATAATTAAAATCCGAAGTCAGATGACATAGTTCTCCAACTTATTTAATTGCTGATTCGTTTTGTTTTTTGAGTGAATGAATTGTTTTCTTTTCTCTATCAGTTGTTCGCTTGTGTCCGTCGATGACAGTTCATAAATTCTTGGATTTTGTGTAAATCGCGGATATTGGTGAATAACTCGCTTTTATGGTTGTTAGGTATTTGGTTTTGATTCTTTAAATTTTTGGCTTTCATTGAATTTTATTAATGTTTTAAATTTTGTTTTTTTCTTTGGTTTTTTGGTTCTTTTCACATTGACTTTCCGCGTTTGTTTTTGGATACATTATTTCGTTTCGCGCTGAACAAGAGAGGCGTTTGGCCTCTCGAAATATTCGCTTTGTTGTGTTTTTTTTCAGTACTTTTATTTGGCCTATAAAAAACCCCATTTTTGCTCGTTTTTCTTTCTTTATGTGATGTCAGGCCAGTGTGGTCTAAAAAAGTATATTAGAAAGAGACACATGATCTTGTAACGTTAGACTCGATTATAGATTGCAGCAGACGGTCCCCATAGCAGTAATACACTGGCTCCATACTTAGGATTATACAAAACTAGCGCTTTGCTGAAAACACAAAATAATATAGGAGTTTTGGTGCAGTCAAAGCAAACTAATTAAGGTCACTTTTTATAGAATCAAAATATTATCAATCCCTTTTTGAATCAATTCATTTTAAGATAAAGCAACAATCCATTTTAGGATTTAACTTTATTTTTTTACGTTCAATTTGGTACCACTTCTGCACGATGGCTCAGCTCAATGACTTGCTCTTGTTTTGGTTCTGAAAAGGACAATCTTTCATGATTAGTTTGTACACAAGTTCGAAGTAAGGCCATCTTTATTATTTATAATTTATATAGCATTATTTTATACTGCATTTTATAGTATATTATTTATAGTATTAGGACTATAGACTAGCTTTAGAATTTGTATCATAGCTTGAAATTCAGTCTTGTATAGAGCAAAATAATCGGATTTTCAGAGTTCGTATTATGTCTTATTTGATCTCCATTTCAAGTGATACTAAAGCATATTTCTTACAATCTAAGACTGTATATTACCCACTATTGGTATTATAGCTGGTGAGATCAAAATGCTGCTTGATAAATCAATCCAATATTTCTGTATGCTGTTCAATAATTTCGCGGCTATTAAAAAATATATTTAGTTTTATGCTTATGTTTTTAAGATAATGTAATTGTATACTGAAGGTTACCAATGTCACAACTGGTGTAAGACTATGGAAAGCCTTATAGAGTCGTTTAGTATGGTCAGGCTACATACTCACGTTTGACTCTTAAATCAATATTCCTGTTTTTTATACTTGACTTTTGTGTTTTCAGTAAAGCGCTAGTTTTGTATAATTCTAAAAGAATAGGGAAACATAATTAGTTGGTTTATTTGTACTAGTTTCATTAATATATATTAAATAGGCTGTGAAATAATAATTTTTGTCCGTTTTAAGTTTCAACTTCGCTCTTTACTTCCCTCGGAAAAACTTTGTTTTTTTTCAATTAATTTTAAAAAATGGCTTATTTAGTCTGACATTGAAATTTTCCTTCCCTTTTTAAGGACCAAAAGCTATCGAAGGTCAACTAAATTCCCTTTAGACGACTTGGGCAGGGGGCTCCTTTTCTCTAACGTCTGATATTAAATTCCTTCTATTTTATATTTTCACACTCCTATTGTATACCATTCCCCCCCCCTCCCTCCAATATTGTGAAGCCTAAGAAAGCTACTGAGGGGATCTTGACCATTTCAGACACACTGGTCGAGGGCCGAACCTTTTTAAAAACCAAAACATTGCAAATAATTTTTTTATTTTTTATTTTGTTAAAGGAAAAATTAGTCCCGTAAACTGACATTGCTGTTTTGAAAGGAACCAAAGTCCTCTCTTGGTGCAAAAAGAAGCTAATTTTAAACCTGTTTAAATTTGACCATCATCCCTAGTGGAGAAAAAATATTATTCGTGACCATGCATCAAAGCAAAAATAAAAATTTCCTGCTTTTGTAAATAGTGAATACTTAGGCTTTAGGCTTCTGTTCCATGTTTAGCTCCATTTTATTTATCTAATCTAGATCACCTATCTGTTTGGAGGTGTTTAAACCATTTTTATAGAATGATGCAAATTTTTAGCCGCTATTAGAATTGATGAGAAACTTTAAACTTAATAAATTTTGTACATTTAGAATCAGCATGACATAAGAGTTCCTGTTTCTACTGACAAGGGATACTCTATGCTATAGTTTTTAATGTTAACTCTTTGATTCAAGGGTCTTTTGAATCTGATGATGTTAACTCTGTTTTTAACATTCAAGATTTATATTCTTATATTGCACTTAAAATATTTTATTTGCTCTTAGCTGAACTTAAAATATTTCTGCAATAAGATGGGAGCTGTAATTTCACTTTTTGAGGTTAAAGCTCTATTCCCTCCCAATCCACAGAAAGATAAATTGAATCTCCTCTATGACAGCTGATACTTACCTCAACACCACTGCACATAATTTCACGAAGCCTCAAATGAATAAACTCAGTTAAAAGAAGCTTAAAAGTAGCTATCAATTTTAACCGTTTATTTTTTATCTACTGTGTGTATGTTTAGGAACGGAAATACGCCACTAGTGGAGGAAAGATACGGAAAAAAATGGTCAAACCTCGGGGAAATTGCAACAAAATTTTTTTTTTATACCAAAATGTTCAGAAAAATTAGCTTAATCACACAAAAAAAAATTCCCCCAAATCGCCCGTATACAAGTATCCCAAATTTGCCCTTAAAGGGGGAAAATGAGGGGGGAAATCGATTTTTGTGGTTATAAATATTTTGGAGTTTAAATAGTTGTTTCCTATCAAATCAAGCATGCTGAATCCCAATATGAATTCAGGTTTTAATTTTTCAGTACCCTAATGCCCATTTCCCCCCATAAAGGACAGAGGGTGGGGGGGAGGGCTCGGTAAAACTTGCAATTAAGAGGTGGCTGGATTATTTGGTCATTTCCTATGAAATCAATGACAGCGAATTCGAAAATGAAGTTAAAACTTGATTTTACGTCGTCAAGTACCTCATCATACCTGAACCGGCCGTGAAAGTTGACCAGCATGAACTAGTTATTTTAATCACTTGTCGGTTGATTCACCATTTCCAATCGAGCTAGGAATGGCACCTTAGAATACGAATCTAGAACAGTTCAATTTCAAACCAGTCTTCCAGACTCCCCTCCCCCCCCCTCCAGTTTGCGGTTTTCATTCCTTAGTGTCATTCTTTATAATCAGTGGAGCCATCTACCATATTATTTGCTATAAGACTGGCGTGTTCAAGGCTGTATACAAAGTTTGTGCTGTTTTTTTTTACTTCCGCAAAAAAAGACAAAAGAATAAACTGGGATCCGCGAGCGTTGAGTAAAAGTATTTAGCGAGATAGTGTTTAGGATTATGCTTCTGATTTTTGAAAAGTATTTCTTTTCTGCTTTTCAACTTCATTTGCGCAATGCCATCTAATGTGTATCATTCAAGCTGAGTTTGTTATTCTAGGTGGTAATGGGTTGAATTCATCATTCAAGCTGAGTTTGTTATTCTAGGTGGCAATGGGTTGAATTCTGATTTGATTGTGCCTGGATTGACTAAACAAACAAGTGGTATGAATTAATGAAAAAACCGTTTGGTTCGAGATTATACCGAATTCCTTTTGTTTGGATCCACGGTGGGAAGGCCTCCCATGCCCCTCTTGCCCAGCATTTCTTTCCCGTCAAGCATTTCTTTTCTCCCTTCTTTTCTTTTATTCCTTGTTTTCTAAGTTTTCATTGTTATTGTTTTTTTTCAATTAAGTTAATTTTGCTATTATTATTATGACGAGAAGTTTTTTTTTGTGTAAGTCCCATTGTTTACACACTCAGCCTTAAGAGCTCTGCTCTCTGTTGGGGATTAATTTTTTTGTATTTTTATGTATATTAAATAAATAAAATAAATAAATTAAGATGTCTCTTTTTCTTCTAGAACCGTCAATGAAGAAAACATGGTCTGCCCGATACGCCAAAGAAGCATCAAACCCGGTGAAAACACTGCCATATTATCCGAGAAAGTAGCCAATGCCGTGAATAACGCAAGCAAAGAAAGAGGTAGTAGCATGACTGTGACGACCGGAAATGAAGTCCACACCGTGTGTCGTCATAACTTCTGTGACAGACGTCGGATCGACAGAGAAAAGAACTCTCAAAGGAAACTTGAGCAGAAAGAATCTGTTGCAGTTCCCCCGACCAGATCTTCCGCTCCAAGCTTTGTTTTTTCGAAGAACTGCCTATTCTGTGGTCAAGCAGTGAAATTATGCAAGATCGCAAGTCGCGAATTAGTTGAAACTTATACAGTACGAACTCATAGCTTCGACTGCTCGATTAGTGAAATGTGTAAGAGCAGGAACGATCAGTGGGCCATGACAGTGCTTGGTCAGATAAATTCAAAGACTTCTGACCTTCATGCAAAGGATGCCGTTTATCATCAAATATGCTCAGTGAACTTCAGGACAGGAAAGGAGATTCCACAAAAATTCTGTGGTCAAGAAGAAGTGAGTGACGTGCCTCCATCAAAGAAACGGAAGGGATGACCGTGCGATAGTGCAAGGAAAGCCGATTTCGAAGAAGCACTTCGGTGCTATGCCAACAGTGAAGAAGCTGTGCCTCTGACGATCATTTTCAGACAGATGGCTCATATTCTCTCTGAAACTGACTGTGATAGTTTGGCCTACAGCTTTCGTCAAGCCAAGGATTTGCTAGCCAGTGAGTATGGCGAACGAGTGGTTGTGTCCAATTCAAACGGGAAAGAGACACTCGTAACATTATGAGATACGGTTGACAGGAAATTACGAGAATTTCACCAAGAGGTGAAAGCAGATAGTGAAAACGGAGAAAGAGATCAGCTCATCAAAGTCGTTGGAAGAATAATAAGAAGTGAAATCAAATCCATTACAACAAGGAAGGATTCCTACGAATTTCTTAACGAAATATCGTCCGTAGAGAAGTGTTTGAACTTCGTGTGTCCATCTCTTTGTCTACTACTTTCATCTTTAGGTGTCGACACGCCTCGTCTAATATCTTCTATTGGACAGGCTATAATGCAGGCATGCAAACCACGGGGTTTAATGTCTCTTGTACAAATAGGACCGGCTTCGCAGCTGCATCACCATTTTTCATCCCGACTTTTAATTGCCACACTGCATAATCTCAGCTTCTGCTCTTCGTACTCAGAGGTAAAAAATTGGAGATATGTGCAGCAGTAAATCAAACGTTGTTGGAGGAGTCCGAAGAGAAAGCACGTTTTTTCAGTATGTAGGAGACAACGTCGATCATGATATTGCTACTATCAACAGCCTGAACACCTTTCATGGAATGGGACTTATTGAAGTGTCTACACCTGAGTTGCCAGCAATGGAGCTTTCAGTGCCAAGAAAAGAAGTAAGTGGAGACGAGATGAAGTCAATCGGCACCGTGCCATTCTACACTTACCAAAAACCCGTCATGTCGCAACCAAGGACTTTTATTTGCTTGACAAACAATGGTGACACTCATGACAAGGAATGAGAGGTTGAAATGCTCTGGTGCACCTCTGGCTTTTTCAAAAAGCTCATGCATGAGCTAGTCGGCCTTTATGTGGTCAGTACACCAAAAGTTACCTCATCCGGGAAAGTCGAATATTCGTTTTTTGCCAATGATTAACCACAACCCAAGCGATATCTCCTGTGTTTATTCTACACTTATGCATGCTAACGAGCGCGTTAGTCGAGCTGGAAAAACTCTAGTCATTGCCTTTGACCAACCGCTTTACTGGAAGGCGAAGTGTATCGTCGATGCAGAGCCTGCCACAAGTGCTTTAAGAAATGCTATTGTTGTCCTGGGTGGATTTCACACACGTATGAGTTTCCTAGGAGCCATTGGCTTCTTATGGCTGACTCGGGACTTTTGGAAATCCTAAGTCAAGTATACGCACCTAACACTGGGCGTAGTATGTTACAAGGCAAAGCTGTCTCTCGTGCTTTGTGAGGCCATGGTCTGTTGGAGGTAGCCCTTTAATCGAACCTCTTATCATGAGAACTGGATAGCAGAGCGTTTGATGGCAATGACATGCTACCAGAACATCTTGAAAAGGCAAAACAGGCGTACGAGTCGCTCCTTGAAGGAGATACCATCGACGAAGCGCAGGTGTCGGAAGCATTAGAGCTTATCTATGAAATAGTTCAAAGTGCAAAAGAACGATCATCCAAGTCCAGAACTGCCCGTCTTTGGTTTCAGTATCTGGACCTACTTGAAATCCTGAGAAAGAACCTGAGAGCTGAACGAAGTGGCAACCTTGAGCTTTATCTACAGTCGCTGTTGGAAATGCTTCCTTACTTTGCTGCTTCCGGCCACAATCTTTACACGAAGTCTACTTGGCTGTTCGTGCAGTCGATGTTTCAGTTGAGGAAAGACAGCCCAGAACAGTACAGAACGTTACAGGAGTAACGTTCATCTGAAGAACTGACAACTACTGGGCGGCACTTTATCCTGATTTGGTGATCGAACAGACGTTAATGAGAAGTATGAAAACGAGTGGCGGTCTGACGAGAGGTAGAGGCATGACTGAATTACAGCGGACAATTTGGACATCTGCTATGCCTACTTTGGTTCTAGTTAACGAACGCATGCAGAACCTGACTGGCCTCGCGGAGTTGACTATTGAAAATCACGCAGAAGCGATATCTTCGAGGAGAGCTAGAGACATGGCGGACATCGAAAAGATATTTCGATACATTGAGCCCTTAGAACCCTTCAGGCAGGATTCACAGCTGTTGAACGTGGTTACTGGTGTCTGCGCTTCATCACCTGTAAACGCAGACGATGCTAAATCTGTGGGAGAAACGATTCTGAAGAATATGGAAGCGAAAGACATTGACAAATATGTTTTCAGGAGAAAGGAGGAAGCTGTAACTATGGCTGAGAAGTCATCCGTGGTGATAGATAGCGAGAGGGTAATGGTCGATCCAGCTCTAATCTTCCAACGTCTAGCCGCAGTAGCTGGCACCAGTGGTTCTGACTTGAACGAGGTTCTGTCGTTCGAGCTCTGCACTTTTCCACCATCGCTCTTTAGTTCGTTCGAGGTGATGAGGACAGCCGACAAAGCCTCTCTAACAAATGCACTGATGAAAATTGAGGGGCTCGATGGTCAAGTGACATTGCCAACCTCCCAGAGAGTTTTGGACGGTGGCTGGTTAGTCCACAAAATCCCGTGGACTGCCGGATCCACATACTCTGAGGTGGCAGGATCTTACGTAGATTATGTCACAAGACATTTTGGCCAGGCAGCGGTAGTGTTTGACACTTACACTGATACACCGACGACGAAAAATTGCACACAGCTGAAGAGAACCAAAGGTTTGTCGTGTGCAACGATTGAATTCTCTCCTAACATGAAGATCGTCAAAACTAAGGAGGAATTTCTGAGAAATCCTAAAAATAAACAACGCTTCATCGACCTACTTACTGAGAGGCTGGCGAACTCAGGATGCAAAGTTCTACATGCTCAGGATGATGTCGATGTCTTAGTTGTACAAACTGCAGTCAGTTGCGCTGAAACTTCGTCGACCACTTTGATTGGGAATGATACCGACCTATTAGTCCTTCTGCTGTACCATGCCCAGCTTGATGCATGTGATATCTTTATGCAGACAGACACACATGGAAATAACCGACGAGTGTACGACATAAGAAGGATCAAGAACAAACTAGGAACCGAAGCAGCAGAAAATCTACTCGTTTGCCACGCAATGTCTGGCTGCGATACAATATCTAGACTTCACGGCGTAGGGAAACCAGCAGTGGTTTCCTTGTCACTTAAAGATGGGATTTTTAAGGATGCTTGCAAGATCTTCATGACACCAGGATCCAACCACCAGGAGATCGTCGAAGCTGGAGAGAAAGCTTTTCTCCGCATATACAAAGGGAAAAGCAATGAGAATACCCTGAAGGATGTCCGGATTCGAGCATTTACAATGTGGGTTGCAAGTAGAAGTGCTTTTGTTCAGGCAGAGCGGCTTCCGCCGACTTTAGCTGCCGCAAAGTATCACTTTTACAGGTGCTATTTTCAAATAATGAAGTGGCAAGACACGTCCAATTCGCTAAAGCCCGAAGAGTGGGGTTGGCCCCTCTCTTCGTCACGAAATATGTATCTTCCCATTATGACAGATGCTTCACCAGCACCGGAAAACCTACTGAGGATGGTGCGGTGCCAGTGCACCAGCGGGTGCGAGTCACTCAGATGCAGCTGCCGTCGGAATGGTTTGCCCTGCACCTTTGCCTGCGGGGAGTGTGAAGTGGCGTTATGCGCTAACGCTGCAGCAAGACAGGATGAGGACGATAACGAAGACGAGCAGGAAGAAGAATTAGCTTTAGGTTGTGCTTTAAAATCAAAATTTTCTTGTGATTAATTTACTTGAGTTCTAAACGTTCCTTTTTATAACTGATTGATTCGGTTACAGAAGTGGTTTTTCAAGATATTATACTATTACAGGCCCCTTAGAGGTGGAAATGAGGCAAATAGTAAAAAAAACTGCTTTTTGACCTCAAATTTGGTAATACGGTACTTTATTTGATATAAAATGATCCTTTAGCCGCAGGAATAAGGCAAATAATGATCTGCGTACTTTACCCCCCACCCCGTTCCTGGAAGGTGAAAATTGATACTGGGGTACGGAAACCATAATTTCTGACGTCGGATTCGGATTCTTCATGCTTGATTTGATAGAAAACGACCACTTAAACCCAAATATACGTCCAAATAGAAATTCCGATTTCCCCCCTCATTTTCCCTCTTCAAGGGGGATTTTGGGTATTTGTACAAGGGGGATTCGGGGGGATTTTTTTTGTGCGATTAAGCTGATTTTTCTGAACATTTTGGTGTAAAAAAAATTCTGCTGCAATTTCCCCGAGGTCAAACCGTATTTTTCCTCCAGTACACGACACGATATTACCGTCTCTCAAACTTGAAGGCTTAATTTTTTTTTTAACCCCTCGCTCTTTACGCTAAAGTTTTTTATTGTTTTAAAAACAAAGTTGTGAGACGGAGTCAAACTTTAGCAGAAAGAGCGAGAGGTTGAGGAAGGGGCAGCACCTTTTATATACGGAATAATTTATGTTCGTTTTAAGTTTAAATGTCGCTCCTTATTTTCAGTTAAAAAAAACTTGTTTTTTTATTTAATTTCTGATCGTTTTTGAGTTAAAGCAGCTTTTAATTTGGCTCACCATACATGAATAATCAAAACGAAATTTGCATTTTAATTTTACTTCATTTTGGCTAAATGGCTTTCTCGAAATTTTTTTCTGACGTAACTTACAAATTAACTTATGTAACGAACTTCTATATTCGTGAATTTTTATTACGTATATTAGGGGATTCGCCCCCTGGTCAATGCATCGCTGTTTACGCTAAATTCAAGTTTTGTTCCAATTCTTTAAGAATCACCCCTTAATCACAAAGATCGATAATTAGAATAAATAACTCTGATGAAAGTACAAAAAAAAACTTTAGCATAAAGAGCGAGGTAATGAGTAGGGGACGAACCTTATAATATACGTATTAATTTCTGTTTGTTTTAAATTTTGAAGTTGCTCCTTACTTTCGGTTGAAAAAACTAATTTTTTTATTATTAATTTTCTTTATAAATTTCTGATCTTTTTTTTAAATAATGCTGGGAAATAATGCAGGGCGCCCTCTTCATAGCAATGTCCTTTCCCCCATGAAAACTTCCTACATGGAAAGATCCTCCCACTTAACACCCGACCCTCCCCCCACCCTTCCCCCCAACTACAAAAAAAATCCCCCCTGAAAACTTATGTATACTTCCCAATAACCAAAACTATATGTAAACATTGGGCAAAGTTCATAACTTGTACACCTTCCCCCGGGGACTGTGGGGGGATTAACTCATTCTCAGACATAGTTATTGTATTTTTCGACCATGCTGAACCAAATTGTTATCTCAAAATTTTTATCGGATGAAAAAAATGACCGTGGGAGGGGGCCTAGTTGCCCTCAATTTTTTTCGGTCACTTAAAAAGGGCACTAGAACTGTCAATTTCCGTCCGAATGAGTCCTCCCGCGATATTCTAGGACCACTGGTTCGATACGATTACCCCTGGGAAAAAAAACATTAAAAAAAACTAATAAACACGCATCCGTGATCTTTCTTCTAGCAAAAAAATACAAAATTCCACATTTTGGCAGATAGGAGCTTGAAACTTCTATAGTAGGGTTCTCTGATATGCTGAATCAGATAATGTGATTTTCATTGATGTTCTATTACTTTTAGGGGGTGTTTCTCCCTTTTTTCGAAAATAAGGAACATTTTCTTAGGCGATTAACTTTTGATGGGTAAGGCTAAACTTGATGAAACTTATATATTTGAAATCAGCATATAAATCTGATTCTTTTGATGCATCTATCGGTATCAAAATTCCGTTTTTAGAGTTTCGGTTACTATTGAGCTAGGTCGTTCCTTACTTACAGTTCGTTACCACGAACTGTCTGACAGAAGCAAATATTAAATCAAAGGATATAAATTATAAGATATATAAAAAGAGGTGTATTAAATGAAAGTATATAACTGCTTTTATTTATATATTATCTTCTTTAAGCATATTCTTGTTGGTGCACAATTTTTATCTAGTTTTTATAATGCAAAGAGAGCAAAACTCAGACAATTTAGGATAATATTTTCAACAAAACAGATAGAAAGAAAACAGGGCCTAGAGGATATAAAACAACATCAAAAAATCATTCAGTTAAAGTACAATCTGTTGAATACTTGGGCAAACAAAATGCTAGTCAGCAAAGCGCTTATTCTTGATTATAACTGTTTTCTAAACTAAATCATTAAGAAGATCTGCTTGAGTTGTTTTAAGATTTGATAGATTTACTCACATTTATGCATCAACTTACTTATTGAGAGAATTTACAGGCACTGCCGAAGTAACAACTGAGTGAGAAGCCTCCTCCAGAATAATCTTCACTTTTCCGTCTTCAAAATTGTTCATGTGTGTTTTTAAACTTAATTTACAACCATCGCCTGTGTTTATCATTAGAGGACTTGATATAGCAGCAATATTGTTGCATGAAACGTCTTCGTTTTCTTCTGATCGTTTCCTTTCTTCTTCGATCCTTTCCTTTTTCTTATTTTTCTTTAGTCTTTTTTCATCTTTTTGATTATTTGAGCTGTCTTTTCCACTCAATGCTACTGAACGTTGACGACAAGCAGGACTTTTAGATTTAGCAGAGGTTTGTTGCACCAACAAAAAATGACCTGGAAAAAATTTCGTAACAGCAAGATACATGTAAGCTATAAAGCGTAAAAACAAGTATTCATGTTAATAGATAATAAGATAACAAGTAAATAAGTTTGACAAACAATTTAGCCTCGAACTTCAAAGAAAGAAAAGAAATAGTTACGGAAACACAAATTAACCTGATTCTTATATAATAAGATTTCATAAGGTTGGAAACGAATGAAGTCTAAAAATAGTTGCTAAAAGTTATTAACATTAGAAAAATAATTTTAGAAAAAGCAGATGATTAAATCCAGAATATTCAGTCCAATACAGTCCAGCATATTCATGAACTTTACTTTGGGCGTCAGGCTGAAGTTTTGTGTTTTCCTTGAGAAGACAGTAAATGAGTTTATTAGTAAAATAAAATATTATGAGGATAGGGGTTCTTTACCTATAATTTCAACCCTCTTAGATCATTGTTCCACGCGCTTCTTG
Organism: Artemia sp. Kazakhstan ARC1039; assembly: GCA_029168905.1. Classification (NCBI taxonomy): domain Eukaryota; kingdom Metazoa; phylum Arthropoda; class Branchiopoda; order Anostraca; family Artemiidae; genus Artemia; species Artemia sp. Kazakhstan ARC1039. The sequence continues at coordinate 10,440 of JAQQPU010006368.1, read as the reverse complement.
GATTCGGGTCAAGAGGAGACAATTATGCCGACCAGTGCTTCTATTTCTACTATATTTTAGAGTAGACTACTTTATTTTGAATGTCTCTCCTCCTATATTTTTAGATCTACTTTAGTACTTTAGTTCTGCTTTAAAGTTGGATTTTCCACTTTTTTCCTTGCCGAGCCTTTGAATTTTTGTTACAGACATATAAATTTTGGATACAACTGCAGGATTTCGGCAAAAGTGATTGACAAGCGTTCTTGTTTTTGTCGGACTTATATAGACCTACGAAATTTGAAACAAAATAACCAACGTGGAAGGATCAACGTGATAGACAAATACAAATAGAAGCACCTATCCACATTTACGATTTTACTTGCTTAAAAAAGAAGTGCTAGAAGTTTTGAAGAGCCTTTGTCAAAGTTTCATGGTAAAAGACTATGTGAAACAAATTGAGTCTCTTCAGTCTGTGAACCTTAAAAGAGAAGAGTTCTTCCTACCCGCCTCTAGGGTTTACATGGGACTAGAAGCGACCACCCATCTGTTTTCCTTACTAGGAAAAGATACACAGTTCACGGAGAAATGGAAAAGCATCAAGGAGATTGCCGAGAAATTTTATATTGAAGCTGTTTCCCACCTAGTCGACTGATTTCCATTTGATCACGACATTTACAATTTTGTAGAGATTGTAGACCCAAAAGTCACATCGGATGGTGATATTCTATCGTTGCGGCTTTTTTGCAGGAAGTTCAGGCACCCTTCGTGGGATTTTGCGCTGGTTGAAAAAGAATGGCGCGCATTGATGCTGCTTAGTCAAGACGACAGTTTGCTCAGGGGCTGAGACCCGATTGATTTTTGGAACTGGGTGGCGTCCATCAAGACGCCAATGGAGTGCTAAGGTTCTCTAGCGGTCTTCATGTCATTTGGTTTATTTTTGGACCTCCCTGCTCAAATTTCGCTGTGGAAAAACTTTTCAGCGTTATCAACACACAAAAAATGTAAAACAGTAAACAGTAAAACAGTAAAAAATGAAAAGATGAATGGTCTCAAAACCGTAACTTTGGTAGCGACGCTTTCTGTCATATATGGGTTGAAGCTTAAAGGCCCCCCTACGTTCACCGAGAGTTTAAAGAAAAAATGAAGTCCATGAAATTCGATGCGACTGCTTCTGAATGCGTCGCTTTTTTAGGTATTAGGAAAGACGATAGGGATGGCGACGACAACGATGACTTGGGGTATTAATCTTAGTATTTGGTGTTTTATCTTAAATCTTATTATTTGGTAATTCTCATTAAATTTTTCTGAATATAGTTTAAAGTGCATCTACATTCGGCATTTTCTGGAAAATTGGGAGGCAGGTAGCAGTTTACATTATTCAAAATCGAACAATTCAAAGAAAAAAATGCAGGCGCTGTCCTTAAATCAAGCTTTAAGTGATTCAATTTTGCTACTACACTCTGCTTCAAATTAACAACTCAATATAAAAAAAAATTCAAAACAAAAATAATCAAACAGTTCGTGGTAACGAACTGTAAGTAAGGAGTGACCCGGCTCAATGGTAACCGAAACTCTAGAAAACGGTATTTTGTTACAAATAGATACATCAAAAGAATCAAATTTTAATGCTGATTTCAAACATATAAGTTGCATCAAGTTTAATCCTACCCATCAAAAGTTACACACCTGAGAAAATTTGGCTGATTTTCAAAAAAAGGGAGAAAGACCCCCTAAAAGTTATAGAACCTTAATGAAAATCACACCATCATCTTCAGCTTATCAGAGAACCCTACTGTAGAGGTTTCAAGCTCCTATCTTCAAAAATTTGGAATTTTGCATATTTTGCCAGAAGAAAGATCACGGGTGCGTGTTTATTTGTTTGTTTTTTTTGTTTGTTTTTTTGTTTTTTTTTTCCCATGGGTGATCGTATCGACCCAGTGGTCCTAGAATACTGTGGGAGGGCTCATTGGAATGGAAATTAAAAGTTCTAGTGCCCTTTTTAAGTGACGAAAAAAAAATGGAGGGCAACTAGGCCCCCTCACACGCTCATTTTTTCCCAAAGTCACCTGATCAAAATTTTGAGATAGCCATTTTGTTCAGCATGTTCGAAAATATTATAAGTATGTCTTTTAGGATGACTTAATCCTCCGAAGTTTCCGGGGGGAGGGCTGAAAGTTATGAACTTTACCCAATGTTAACATATAGTATTGGTTATTGGGAAGCATACAGACGTTTTCAGGGGAGATTTTTCCTGGTAGTGGGGGGAGGGGGTGGGTCGTAGGTTATATGGGAGGATCTTTCCTTGAGGGAAGTTTTCATGGGGGAAAGGACATTGCTATGAAGGGGACGCCGGACTTCCCAGCATTATTTAAAAAAAGATCAGAAATTAAATATAAAAAAACAAGTTTTTCAACTGCAACAGCAGCAACACTAAAACTTTAAACGAACAGAAAATATTACATATATGATTGGGTTTCCCCCTTGTCAATACCTCGCTCTTTAAACCAAAGATTTTTTAGTACTTTCATAAGAGCTATTTATTCTAATTAACGGCCTTTGTGTTTAAGCGATCATTTTTAAAGAATTGGAACAAAATTCGAAATTTCGCTTAAAGAGCAAGGTATTGACTAGGGGGCGAACCCCCTAATATACGTATTAAAAATATATGAATATAGAAGTTCATTACGTAAGTTAATTCGTAAGTTACGTATATTTATTACTAATAAAAACGTTCGTCAATAAAATTAAACAAGTTTCGAGAAAGCCATTTAACCAAATAAAAGTAAATTAATATGAAAATTTTGTTTTAATTATTCATGTACGGTGAGCCAAGATCAAAACCTGCATTTATTCAAAAACTATCAAAAATTAAATAAAAAAACAAATTTTTTTAACTGAAAGTAAGGAGCGACATTAAAACTTAAAACGAACAGAAATTATTCCGTATATGAAAGGGGCTGTCCCCTCCTCAACGCATCGCTCTTTACGCTAAATTTTTTACTTTCTCACAACTCTATTTTTTTTTAACAATGAAAAACTTTAGCGTAAAGAGTGAGGCGTTGAAGAGGGGACAGCCCCTTTCATATACGGAATAATTTCTGTTCGTTTTAAGTTTTAATGTCGCTCCTTACTTTCAGCTAAAAAAAAATTTTATTTAATGCGTGAAAAAGCGACCGGTTGGATATCATTCAGGCCATTCCTTTGTACCAATTCAAATATAAAAGAGGGTGTTGCAAAAGCAGTAATAGAGAAGGAAAAAATAATAGCAAAGAAAAAGAAATAAATAAAATATATTAATATGGTCGGGAATTTGAGACCTGGACCCGGAATCTAAAAATCGAACTGAACTTAACTAGTCGATAAATACAAAGCATAGTTTTAAACGTCAAAAGAAGATATTTTGGCGCAAGTAAAAGGTCTTGAGTATTAAAATAGGTCCTCTTGAACAAATGCTGTTAAAAGTGATTTACTGTAATGCTGTAAGGATTTACATGGAACTTGGAAAAAAGTCAGAAAATGGGAAAACTTTTAGAGATTTTGGTATTGAAAACAGGGATTTCTAGGGATTTTCCACCAGCCTTTTAGGGATTGAAAATTTTGAAGTGGAAACACTGGTAATATAGCGTAAGAATCAATTTTCTCAACGTTCCTGTTCAAATAGTAAGCACGATAACTTACTTACTTCCGGATTGTGTCCAACTATAATTCTACTATTTTTTTCACACTCAAATACTTTATTCCCACAAGCGCTGATGCAGACACCTAAAGCCTGGTACTTAAATTTGAAACTGCATTAATGGAACTATCGCTTAGGATATTTACTTTGTTTTTTAACCAAAGACTAGTAAAGAAATTTATTAAGAATTTCAGGCTTTAACTACAATCCCTGTAAGGGCTGAAGTGTTATTTATGCTTCAACGGTATAGACTTTGAATAGTTTTTTGTCATCATATATAAAAATAATAACTACTAATCACGTAAACAAGGAAAAACAAACCATCTAGATTTGAAGCTTCAAATTTATTTGACTATTTCGAAAAAATCTTTTTCTGTTACCATTTTCCTTTTTAATTCAATTTCATTCAAAGTGTTGAAGAATGATGCCAAAAAGCAACCTAATCTTGATTCAATTGTAAATAAACAGTAAAAGTGAAAAAAATTAATTAGCATTTCTTTTAATTCTTTTTATAATTTACTGTATAATTTTGCTGAGTAAAATTAGCTGGTATTGATCTTTCTTTTTTCTTTCTCTGTCAGGGACCAACTGATTTTCCTTTCATATCATTTTCTCATGTTCTTTAAACTGCACAGTAATGTCATAAAAATTTAAGCAAGGCTCATGTTTGAGAGGCAAAATGTCTTAAACTGTTCAGTCAGCCAAGGGGCTTATTGACCGTTTTGTACGTCAAGCGGCTGCCTGAGAAACTTATTTTAGAGCACAGTCACCAAAATCTTTAAATAAACAAACAGTTTGTGGTAACGAACTTTAAGTAAGGAGCATTGCTGCTCAATAGTAACCAAAAGTCTAAACAACGGAATTTTAACATCCATAGATTTATCAAACGAAATGGCTTATAATGTCGATTCCAAATATATAATATGCATTAATTTCATTGTTATCCAACAAGGGCTAAGAGCCATAGAAAATTAACAGATTTTAGAAAAGGGGGGAAACACGTCCCAAAATTCAAAGAATCTTAATGAAAATCACACCATCAGATTCAGAGTATCAGAGAATATTATTGTAGAGGTTCCAAGCTCCTACCTGCCAAGATGTGCAATTTTTTATTTTTGCCAGAAGAGAGATCATGGATGCGTGTATACATGTTTTTTTTTTTTGCTTTTTTCCTTAGGGATGATCGTACCGAATTAAAGTTCCTAGAAAATTGCAAGAGGGTTCATTCGAACGGAAATTAAAAGTTCTAGTGCCCTTTTTAAGTGACCAAAAAGGGGAGGGCAATAGCCCCCTCCAATGTCTTTCTCCCAAAAGTCTTCTGAACAAAATTTTTGTATAGCCATTTGTTCAGTAAAATGGAAAGATACAGTAACTATGTCTTTGGAGATCCACCACCCCCCCCCCCGAACCACTTGAGGAAGGGCCACTAGATATGGAATTTGCACATTGTTTGCATGTAGTATTTGTTATAAGCGAATATACATACATTTTTCAGGGGGGAGACTTTCTGGGGATGGATTTCTAGGGGGAGAATTTCCCATTGGGATGGAAGTTTCGGGGGGTTAACTTTCCATGGGAAATTTTACACGGGTGAAATTTGCCAGGATTCGTAAAAGAAATTCGTTTTATTTGTTTTACTTTATCTTTTGCAATCCCATTTTACGCATGGAGATAATTTGGAAGAATTGTCGGGGGAAAATATTCAGAGGTGTTGGAATTCTCTGGGGCATTTTTACATGGGGAGGGATTTTCCACGGGAGAAGTTCTCCATGGGGGAATTTTCACCAGGAAAATTCTCCGTGAGGACATTTTCTGCTGGAGAAACTTTCCATTGGGGAGGTAGGGGAGGGAAAGGGTTCGGAAAATATTTTCCACCACAAGGGGGATTCCCTAGGACCTTAAACAGCATCAAAAATCAAATAAAACGATGCTTTCTTCAAATGAAATTATTCTAAGGGGTATTTTTCAAACGGAATAATAGAAAGAAATTTTCATTGGAGTGGGGGAATTTTCAGTGAAGATAGAATTATCCGACGGTAATTTTCCGATGAAACAACTTTGCGTGGGAGTAAATTTCTATGGAAAAATTTTTCGTCGGGAGGATTTTCCACGGAAGGGCGGGGGGGATTTCCTGAACTTATTTAAAAAATTATCAGAAATTTTAAAAAACAAGTTTACTCTACTTAAATTAAGGGGCAACATTTACTCTTAAAACGAACAGAAAATATTCCGCATATGATGGGAGCTACCCCATTCTCAATATTCCACTCTCCACACTAAAATTTGACGTTTTATCTCAATTCTTTAAGAAGGACTCCTGAAACACAAAAACCGTGTAACCGGTTTTCGTGTAACTGAGCCACCGTGTAACTTAACCCCAAGCTGAACCCCGGTAGCTGAATCAAAGTGCAATTGAACCCCCTTGTAACTGAGCCCCTGTATAACTGAACCCCCTTGCATCTGAGTCCCCATGCAACTGAACCCTCGTGTAACTGAATCCTCGTATAGCTGAACCCTATTTAACTTAAACCTTCGTGCAACTGAACCCTGTGCAACTCAAACCCATTTAAATGAACCCCCGTGGAACTGAACCCCATGTAACTGAACTCTCGTGTAACTGAACCCCTTGCAACTGTACCTCCATGCAACTGAAGCCTGTGCAACTGAACCACCTTGCAACTGTACCCTCGTATAACTAAACCCTCGTGCAACTGAATCACCGTGTTCAATACAATATACCGTACTCAATACTCAATACAGTACAAATACGAAGCAATATCAAACAGTTCGTGGTAACGAACTGTAAGTAAGGAGCGACCCGGCTCAATGGTAACCAAAACTCTAGAAAACGGTTTTTCGATACCAATAGATACATCAAAAGAATCAGATTTCAATGCTGATTTCAAATATATAACTTTCATCAAGTTTAGTGCTACCCATCAAAAGCTTGGATGCGTGTTTATTTGTTTTTTTGTTTTTTTGTTGTTTTTCCCCCAGGGGTTATCGTATTGACCCAGTGGTCCTAGAATATCGTGGGAGGGCTCAATGGAACGGAAATTAAAAGTTCTAGTGCCCTTTTTAAGTGACCGAAAAAATGGAGGGCAGCTAGGCCCGCTCCCACGCTTATTTTTTCCCCAAAGTAACCCGATCAAAATTTTGAGATAGCCATTTTGTTCAGCATGGTCAAAAATATGATAAATATGTCTTTTAGGATGACTTCATCCCCCGAAGTCCCCAGGGGGAGGGCTAAAAGTTATGAACTTTACCCAATGTTAACATATAGTATTGGTTATTGGGAAGTATACAGAAGTTTTCAGGAGGGTTTTTTTCTGGTAGTGGGAGGTAAGGGGGGGTCGGGGGTTATGTTGGAGGATCTGTCCATGAAGGAAGTTTTCATGGGTGAAGGGAAATTGCCATGAAGGGGGCGCCGGACTTGCCAGCATTATTTATTGGTTATTGGGAAGTATACAGACATTTTCAGGAAGGATTTTTTTCTGAGGGGGGGGG
>JAQQPU010006367.1:24160-37296 GCA_029168905.1 Artemia sp. Kazakhstan ARC1039 | reverse complement strand
GAGAGAAACTTTCCAGGAACAGTTGAATACTAAACTTGAGAGTTTAAAATTTGATAATGTGGAAGATGGTTGGAATAATTTTAGAAAAATAATTTGTGAAGTTGCTGAAGGTGTATTAGGGAAGAAAGCTAGAACTGCAGCTAAGAATATTAGTGAAAAAGCTTTAAGTTTAATAGAAAGGAGAAAGGACTTGTACAAGAATTATCTGAGTGATAGATCACATGAAAACAAAAGAAATGTAAAGAAAGTGGAGAAAGCATTGAAATATGAACTAAGGAGGTGTGAAGTGGAGGCCATGGATAAAATTGCCGAGGATTTAGAAGATGCAGCTAGACGGCATAATAGTAAAATATTGTACTGGCACGTTAACAAATTGAGAGGTAGTAGTCAATCTGGACTTGTCCCAGTTAAAGATAGGAATGGGGTGGCAATTAGCGATAAGACAAAAGCTAAAGCGAGATGGGCCGAACATTTTGAGAATTTGCTTAACCGAGATAGAGTTGCAGGAAAAAATATAGAGGAAAATGAAAAAGTTTGTGATACCTTGGATGTGAAGGAAGATTTGTTTTGTGAGGAGGAATTAGAAACAGTGCTAAAAGGATTAAAGAATAATAAGGCTCCAGGTGCTGATAGGGTAGTAAATGAGTTTCTTAAATATGGTGGCTCTGAGGTTAGAAATTAGTTATTGGAGATTATGAATATGATTTTTGAAAAAGGGGAAGTACCTAATGATTTTAGGAAAACCTTAATTAAGCCACTTTAGAAGAAAGGTGATAAAAGTGAGTGTGGTAATTACCGAGGCATTAGTCTGGTCTCTGTAGGTAGCAAATTGCTTAGTAATATGATACTTTTTAGACTGAGAGATGCCGTAGACAAAGTTTTAAGAGAAGAGCAGTGCGGTTTTAGAAAAGGTAGAGGATGTGTTGACCAAATTTTCACTCTTAGGTTAATAATTGAGAAGTGCCTAAGTTTTCAAACACCTTTGGTCCTCAGTTTTATAGATTATGAGCAAGCGTTCGATTCTGTTGATAGAGGAGCTTTAGTAAAGGTTTTATCCTTGTATGGTATACCAGACAAATACATTAAAGTGATTAGTGCTATGTACGAGAATAACACTGCTGCGGTTAAGGTAGGAAATGAGGTTAGCAGCTGGTTTTGTATTAAATCAGGAGTTAAGCAGGGTTGTGTTCTATCCCCCTTTATATGGATTATTTTGATGGACTTTGTTTTAAGGAGCACAGGAAAGGCAATGGGAGACCACGGAATCAAATGGGGAGGAAAAAGTCTCCTGGACTTGGATTATGCTGATGATTTAAGCATCCTAGATGAAAGTGTGAGCAAAATGAATGAAGTTTTAGAGGTTTTGCGAGTTCAGGGTGCTAGTATTGGTATGAAAATTAATGTTAGGAAGACCAAGTCACTAAGGCTAGGAATAAGTGAAGATGAAAAGGTGACGTTGGGTAATGAAAAGATTGATCAGGTGGGCAGTTTCACTTACCTTGGTAGTATTATTAGTAAAGATGGTGGGAGCAGTGAAGATGTTAAAAATAGAATAGCCAAGGCTCAGGGTGTTTTTTCACAGTTAAAAAAAGTCTGGAAGAATAGGAAGATAAGTCTGCAAACCAAGATTAGAATCTTAGAAGCTACAGTGATGACAGTGGTCAAATATGGCTCTGAAGCATGGACGCTCCGAAAAGCGGATGAAGATTTGCTAGATGTTTTCCAGAGAAATTGCTTAAGGATTGTTCTGGGTACCCGGCTGACTGACCGTATTTCAAACAATAGGCTATACGAAAAATGTGGTTCAATACCGCTTTCTAGGTCTATAATGAAAGAAAGGTTGAGGTGGTTAGGGCATGTTGTTCGGATGAAGGATGACAGATTGCCGAAGATTGTTCTTTTCGGCCAACCATCTAGGGCTAAACGGAAAGCAGGTCGTCCCCGTCTGGGTTGGGAGGACGTCATAAAGAAAGATTTAAAGGAAATGGGAACTTCGTGGGCGGGTGTAAAAAGGGAGGCTTTGAATAGATTGGGGTGGAGGAGGAGCGTGCGTAGCTGTGTTGGCCTCAGGCGGCTTGGTGCTGCGATGAGTTGTTAGTAGTAGTAGTAGTAAGAAAAGGGAATGATTTATCATCAAGAAAAGGGGAAAGTTTTGATTTTGGATGTATAAAAAATTCCTTAATATCCTCAGGCAGGATTGGCTGAGAGTATTAAGTTGAAACTCTCAGGAAATGTTGAAATTAAAGTGGTTGGGGGCTGTCAGTTTCCCTCCCATACCCTCTTTAGCTGCCCTCTCCAAGAACATTCGATCAAAATTTCGAAATAGCCATCTTGTTCAAAACAGTCTAAAGGTCAAATAACTATACCCATGGGGATGGCACAACCCTCCGAAGCGTTGGAGAAGAATGCCGAACACAGTCAAAACATACAATGTACATGGTAATTCTCAAAACGGCGTATTAGCAACATCAAAGGAACGGCTGAGGGTATTAAGTTGAAACTTTACAGGGTATGTAGAGGAAAATGTTGAAAATTGGATTAGACGGCTACAAGCCCCCCCCCCCCCAAAAAAAAAAACAACTTGCTCTGCTACTTGCTCTTTCTAGGTATCCCTCTCCTCAATAATAATAATAATAATTTATTTTTAGCCCTCATCATATACAAAAATGATAATTGTGGAGTATGACGAAAAAAGTATATAATACACTACATACATGAGTACATAAAACTTAAAAACTTCACAAGAGCAGAATAACCAAAGAAAAGAAAAACACTCAAGATACGAAAAAAAACTATTTGTGACAAAAGACAGACCAAGACTAAATTTAGCGGACCAGGACTTAATGGAGCATCATTTAATAATTTAGACCTTCATATTTGGAATGTTTGAATATTACCTGTTCTTGGATATAACAAATTTAAATTACTAGTGCGGAAAAGAAAATCACAAAACAAACAACTTCAACAACACTTCAAACAACAAAAAAAAGAACAAAAACTACAGCAAACGAGTAAGGCCACTGTGGGCTGGCAGATACTTATGTGTAAACTGGGGTAGTTTCCCGGCAAGTTCCGTAAGCCTTAACCCAATATCCGGAAGACCGTAACAGACATGAGATTGCTATACTATTTCTCGATTTCTATACTATGGAGGCAGATACAATAGAAAGCGGGAAAACCGGACATAATATGAATGAACTGATCTGATGTCTTTTTGGGGAAAACTAGGGTAAATTCCAGACAGAAACAAAACTGATTGATCTGTAAAAACCGAATATAATTTAGCAAGAGACTTTCTATTGTATCTACCTCGATTTACAACAATTTTAGAATAACTTAACTGAATTTTCTTCTTGCAATCAGCGACGGCGAGCTTTTGGAAAGATTTTAGTGTTTTACTAACATTGATTCCCAGCCACCGGAAAGAAGGAACCGACGGGACAGAAAAAAATCCGCAAAATAGAGGGGTCATATTATTACTATTAAATAAGAGATATTCAAACTTTGAAAGATTAAGAGAAAGTCCAATTGTAAGAAGTTTAGATGCAATTGTTGAGACAGACACGGAAAGCCCCTTTTTAGTCCTGCTGATCAAAAGGATATCATCTGTGTAAGCAAGATAAGAGATGTTAACGGAATTAAGAATGCAAGTGGATGGGATAGAAGAAAGAATAGATGATATACAAATTTGCTTTCGGAAACACTCATGCCCGTTTTAATCCGCAAAAAAGAATTGGAATACCAATATCTAAGAAAAAAATTACCGAAATGTTAATACCGTGACTAAAAAGCGAAAAAATAGCTTGAGAATGGGTAACGATGTCAAAGGCCTTGGAGAGATCCAAGGCGCCAAAATGTAACTCTAATCCATTTTTAGTCGCCTCAGTAAGAGCATTCACCAAAACTCGATGTGCTTGCTGGCAACCTACCCCAGCTGAAAACCCGATCTGGTTTTCACCGAAATATGCAAAAGAGTTAACAGAAGGGAGGAGAAGATACTCGAAAATTTTACTTATATTGCAAGAAACCGTTATTGGCCTTATTTTTCACTGTTTTTAGACCTGGGTCCCACGACCATTCAGGCTTCCGCGTATTAAATTTTACACGTTCCTCGGGAACGGAGACTCTTTCGGTTTCCTTCATACATGATATAATATCAAAAGAATATTTGTTCGAAAAATTATTATCATTTACAAATCTAGATCCAACCTGAAGTAGCTGAAAAGGAACTTTTATGGTAGACAAAAGAAATGTAAATATGTAAGAGTAGAAATGTAGAGCGCCCAATTAGCCTCATTCCAATTTCGCCTGGTAAACCATCTACGATTCACGCGTGAAATATCTGGTGACAGAGAGATATCAAACGAAAAGGAAATTGGTAGGTGGTTTATATCACTTTCTGTTTCGTGAACAGAAACAATCGAAACCGATAAATTTGGAGAACAAAGAACGTGATCTATATTAGTATGGCTCCCAGAATGATGAATATATGAGAATGAACGATTCTTATCCAGTAGCTTAAACTCGGACAAAGACTGGAAAACCATATCCGATCGGAGGTTTGAATTCAATAAATCAGCATTAAAATCTCTAGTGACAACAAATAGGTAACCAAAAGATGATGTAGAATCCATCACTTTTTTCAAAACACTACAAGTCTTGGCAAACTTATTCAGTGTCTGAACAGATTTACGATCCCAAGGAAAATATACATTAATAAACACTAGATCGAAAATTCGCACGGCCAAGATATTTTCTTCACTGTGGAACAGCACTGGCGTCGCAGATTAAAAGAACTACATTTCAAAATGCAGGCGAGGCCTACGGAAGGTCCACCAAACGTACACCGTGCAGAATTCACAAACACAATGTGATTCCCACTCCGTTTCATCAGATTGGTATTAGCTGATGAGAAAAGATGCTCTCGAAGACAGGCGATATCGTATTTGCACGAAGGTTCGTCAATGATATGCTCATTCCTACGCGTTCCGTTTATATTGTACGAAACAACCGAGAACTTTTGCAACATCATTATTTCACACCGGCCGCAATACAAGACTTGAGCACCGGACCTTATAGATTATACAAAGTGTGTGACCCGCCGCAGTTCGCACAATAAGGGATGTTAGTACAGGGCCTATCTTTCGAAGAAGAGTGATTGCCAGCACAGCGCGCACATTTTTCCACCTGACTGTTGCATTTTTTTAGAACTTGATCAGGACAGGAGACCTGCACTTAAAGCAACAAGGCGGTGCACATATAAAGTCATAAAAGCTGAAAATCTCGTATCTGATTTTCACACCTTTTTTATCATGTTACTTTTACCAAACGAGTCCGAAAAGACTAGCTAGCTTGGCCCTTTACAAGCTGAGCTTCTTGGGCGTGTATAAATTTTAAGTTTGTAATTGTTTTTTTTTAAGTTTTAATAAATTAATTGTTTTGTTTTTTTAATTGTTTTTTTTTAGTATTAATAAATTGATTGATTGATTGATTGATAGTTCGGGACGACACAAACCGACTTGCGTCCTCGACTCCAGGGTGCATTTTGAATTCACTCGCACTAAATGACAGTGGGATTTCTTTTACCATTCCGAGGTACCGCTTCTGCAAAATCTTCGTGCCAGCACCCGAAACAACAGACTTCACAGACTCACAGAAATCAGAGGCTACAGATTTCTCAATATTCACAAAATTTTTATCTCTCAACGGCCGAACACTAGCATTCGAATCATGACCACTTAGTTGGTCGGTAAAGTCCTTATGGCTTGTCGGATCACTAATAGACGGTGGCAATGTACAGACAACAATAGTAGAGTGGCTATCGGCTGGTTTTGAGGGACGGGATCCAGACTGTGGTAGTGGCGGGAAATGGTTGGAATATGCCTCGAACTGGTTGGAAATTTTCTTTAACTGGACATGCAGCTCATTCACTCTCGAAAAACGAGCAGAATAAGCTGCGGCTGATATCGATGGCACTTCATGGGGGCTTATAATAACAAATACTGGGATGTCGAAATCGTCTGTATTGCTATTCTTGATAAAGTCCAGAATATCACCTAGATGGCTCAGTGACGATTTCGATCCAGTTCGCTTCTGAAATAAACCTTCTGGATATAGCTTGGACCCAAGCCATTTCTTCGCCTTCACAATATCATTAACGTCAAAAAACTCCTCACCAAACTTCTTAATCATCTCATCATGAATTCCTTTCTCAACGTTTTGCTGAACAAAATTCAGCACCGGACAATAATGCAAATTTTCTTCATTCCCTCCGGACATGATAAACAGCTATAGCGCGTTCACAATACGTCTTGCTCGTTCAAATGCTAGATGAATATTGAACTAATTGGGGGGAAATCATTAGGTGAAAAAATAATAGTTGTACTCAAAGGAATACGGCGGTTAGAATAGGGCCTTCCCAATCCAAAGGAATGGTAAACGCTTTGGAAATTAAGCAAAAGTGCCAGTAACCAATTTAATTCATTCAGTATTTTTCTGGTGGTTTCCTTGCGAGAGAAGTAAGGGAAACGTTGAAGGCTGTCTACCTTGCCCCCACAATTTAAGGGGCAAGCCAGCGGGTACCACGGCTCTTGCTAACAACTCTCCACCCCTCTTCTGCTTCCTTTTTTTTGTTTCCCCACCTCAATCGGAGCGTAATTGCCACTAAATATCGGATGTCCTATTTATTTATATTAGCACTGCTTGATGGCTATTCTTCAATATTATCAGTGATGAAAATTTTGAAATACAATTTTGTTCAAAATAGGCAAAAGATCTAGTAACTATGCCAATGGAGATGCAAATGCCCTAAAGCCCCCAGGGTGAAGATTGTATATTATACGACTTACCCTTTTTAATTACTCTTACCCCTATTCCCTGAACAATGATCTACCGCCTCTCCTCAGTAACATATCACTGTATAATGAAAAAAATTACTTCAGTTAAATAAAGCATTAAAATAAACCCCTGAAACATTATTGTGCAATAAAAAAGGAGGTGTGCCCTGCAGCACCCTTGTGAACATTACCCAGATCGATGGAAAAATTATGCCAGGCAATTTGACCCCCACTAAAAATTTCCCGGGTCAATTCCCCCACAATACTTTCTTCATATGTAAAAGTTTGCATCCAAATACAAAATAAGAACAAAAGGAATCTGTAGATGAATTAAAAAAATTGTTTCCATAATCTCCCTCTGATAGTGGAAGCTGTGGGAAGATTAGTGCCCTTAGGGTTATTTTCAACAATGTTGACTGTCTAACTTCAAAGTTTCAAGAAATTAAGTGTGTTATTACATCAGGCGCTTCAGATATTTATGCCTTCTGTGAAGTGAAACCAAAAAGGACTACTATCCCTCTGACGGAACAACAGATACAGATACCGGGATACAAAATAATCAGCAACCTATCAAAGCAGGAAAGAAGGGGAATCGTCCTATACATCCGAGATACTTTCCAGGTAGGAAATATTAATATTGAATCTGATTATGAGCCTTACCTAGAACAAGTGTGGATATCAATAAACCTACCTGGTGAGCCAATACAGATTGGTACGATTTACAGATGTCCGAGTTCCCCTAATTTAGAGAGGTCCCTTTTAGAAGTAGTAAAATCAATTGATAGAAAAGTAGCGCTGACAGGAAACCTTCTCATAGTCGGGGATTTTAACCTACCTTCCTTCCAATGGATAGATGGCTGTGGCTATTCTGGACAGAAATCAGTTGTACCATTTCTTGAGTGTCTAGCTAACTATTCACTTTACCAAGCTGTAAATTTTCCGACTAGGCACCGGGATGGCCACCCCCCGTCATTGCTGGACCTCGTAATAGTAAACGACCATGAAGCGCTCTTAAACGTGGCCCCACTACCGCCCTTCGGTGCAAGCGATCACGCTGCCATACGATGCTCCCTTAGACTGTATCCAGAAAAATCAGTTTTTACCAAACATGTGTATAGAGATTACCGTCTGATGAAGCAAGAGTTGGCGGGGCAGGATTGGTCCTTTATCACTGAGAATGATGTTGATAAATCGTGGAATATGATGAAGAAAATACTGCTAGAGGTCTCAGAGAAAAATACTGCAGTAAGATGGGCTCGTAAACCCAAAACGCTACCATTTATGACCAAAGAATTAAAGAGAGCAAGAAATAAAAAGAAAAGGTATTGGAGACTATATAAACAGAATATACACAATAAGAACCACTACACAAAATATACCAAGACACGAAATCAAGTCAGAAATCTATCCAGAAAGTTATTTGTTGCAGCAGCAAGCAAGTTAAATCCAAAACGCTTTTGGAAATATGCCTCAGTCCGTAAACCTGGTAGACACTCTGTTACGCGACTTAAAGAGAATGACCGTATAATAGATGACCCAATAGAAATTGCCAATGCCGTAAATAGGCAGTTTACATCTGTATTTACTCCACCTGATAATGCCCCTCTTCCAGACCCCCCCACCTATACCATCATAACCCCTATGCCCCTGATTACAGTCAATAGGGTAGATGTAGAGGCACGCCTAAAAAATTTGAATCCAAATAAGTCGGTGGGACCTGATGGTGTACACCCAAGGCTTCTTAAAGAATTGCATGTTGAACTATCGGGCCCGCTCACTCACCTTTTTCAGAAATCCCTTGATGAAAAGTGTATCTCGCAGGATTGGCGCATGGCCCACATAACCCCCATACATAAGGGTGGCAGCAAAGAGGACGCAAGGAATTACCGGTCAATCAGTGTCACCTCTGCAGTCGGGAAGCTACTAGGAGCGATTGTTAACACTGCAATCCTGAAACACTTGACAACCAATAAAGTATTCTCATCATGTCAGCATGGCTTTAGGTCTGGTCGGTCGGTTGAAACAAACTTGATTGATTCTTATAATTATATCACCGATCTTCTAGACCAGGGGTTCCCAGTCGACATCATACTACTCGATTTGGCAAAGGCGTTTGACAAAGTCTGCCATAAAAGACTTCGAATCAAGCTCCAAGCTATTGGGGTGAGTGGTGGTGTGGTTGAGTGGGTGATGCAGTTCTTAACAGATAGGAAACAGACGGTTAAAGTATTTGGCGAGGATGGAAGGACGTTTTTCTCCGAGGTGGCCGCTGTTGGAAGTGGTGTCCCCCAGGGCACAGTTTTGGGTCCGACTTTATTTAATATATATATAAATGACGTGCCAAAAATCCTAAACAGCAAAGTAAGCCTCTACGATGATGACTCGAAACTTATCGATTGTGCAGACACAGCGGAGAATATTAAGTCTATCCAACTGGACCTTGATACATTCACTCACTGGACTAATATTTGGAGGCTTGAATTCAACGCATCAAAATGCAAGACTCTCCACCTTGGGAACAAAAACCCACACACTCAGTACCATATGGATTGTAGGGATGGGTCCCGAAATGCCATTTCCAGCAGCCACGCGGAGAGAGATCTTGGTGTCCTGGTAGACAACGAATTGAAATTTCATATTCATGCACAAGCGACTATTGCGAAGGCTAATCAGACTCTTGGCTTAATCAAAAGAACGTTCACTAGCAGATCTCCAACTGTTATGACCAAGCTATACAAGAGTCTAGTTCGACCAAGGCTAGAGTTTGGAATGTGTATCGCATGCCCAATCAACAAGACAGACCAAGTAGCTCTAGAATTAGTGCAGAGGAGGGCAACGAAATGTATTAGAGACCTCTATGATGTCCCTTATCCATCCCGTCTCCGTAAGCTTAGAATACCATCTCTAACATATCATCGCAAACGAGGCGATGTGATAACAGCATACAAGCTTCTAAATGCTGAGGATACCATTCCTGGCCTTTTCCAACCGGACAATTCAAATAGAACTCGTGGTCATTCTCAAAATCTTTTCCGGAAACGAGCCAACACCAGACTAAGGAACAAGTTCTTCTCAAATAGAGTTGTCAGCTTGTGGAACTCCCTTGGTGAAAAAACAGTAACCTCTACCAGCGTGGATGCGTTCAAGTCATCAGTGGATAGGGAGTGGCTCAAAAAACCGTGGTGCACCATTTGGGACGCCACAGATGATGATTAACTATAATCACTGAAGCTGGCGGACACAGGATTCGTCCTATCGCTAGCAAGTGCGATTTAAGGTAATTTAAGGTAAGATTTCCTCCCAACTAAAAATTCTCCCCCAGGAAATCTCTACCCACCGCAGAAAAGTTCCCCGCGAAAAATATTCGTATGTTTCCCAATAACAAACAGTATGTATGAACAATGGACAAATTGCAAAACTTACAGACCTTTCCCTAAGAGCTGGGGAGTGTTATGTCATCCTCAGAGGCATAATTATCGGACTTTTCATTTATGATGAACCAAATAGCTATCTAAAAATTTAATTTGGATGTTATTGGGGAAGAAGGGGGCACGAGTAAGGGGCCAGTTACCCTCCATTCTGTTCGGTCACTTAAGAGGGAACTTTCAATTTTAATTTTTGTCCGAATGGGTCCTCTGCCGATATTCTAGGACACTTGGTTCAATACGATCATCTCAGAAAAAAAAGAAAAGAAAAAAAAAAGCCAGCTCCTGTCCTAGAACTATTTTTTATATCTGGTCCTTCTTTCATCCTTCAGGACATCTGATCGACATTTTAAGGTGACTATTTCGTGTTTTCTCTATGGCTGCTCAATTTTGGGGAATTATCCGGAGAAATTTTCCGCCAGGTGAATTTTCAGAAGGAACTTTCTGAGGGGGAATTTTCCGGGGGGAACGTCGGCTGTATTTTAGTAGTTACAAGCTCCAAGCTTAAAAAAGGGATAGGTAAAAAAATCAACATAAAATAAGCCAAAAATATATGGTATCATATAGCTTAAGAATGTGTGACTTTATTTTGGAAGGCATATGCATCCTTGGGAATTGACAGATTGCTAATGTTTGATTTTATACGGAGGAAAAGCGTCGAATTGAATTTCTGCTTACTTATTTTCACGCTTTAACGTGGCAACACTGACAAAAACTTGATACTGCTCTAAAAACTTCATAGTTTTTAAACAGCCGGGGATAAAAGAGTTCTTATTTTGACATTCTTTATGCCTTGATACGTCCTTTAAATATTCATTCAATGATTCTTTGTTCAATGTTTTACAATTTTAGTGACTGAAAAAAAGTGAAACATTTTGAAGGTCTTGCGAAGCATTTTGCTAAGCAGTTTGGCATAATCTCCGCTAGTAAGTTTTTCTGAAAGTCTAAAAAAAATAAATAAAAAGTAGGTCTACCAGCATCGAAAGAAAGGAAATTCAGACCTCTCTAAGAGTTACCATTAACTTCACTGAGGACAAGCATAATTTATTTGGGACTTGTTCATCTTCTGTAGCAATGTAATCTCCGAAGAAGTCTTGTTTGTCGCATAAATTGACCACCAATATATCTGGCAAATGTATTTGGGGCGTGTTTTCAATGAAAATAACCATAAAAGGCATTTTGCGAAATCTAAGGGGAGGGGGAGAATCTATCCTCTGTCCCCAATTGGTGCTACTGATGCTCTATGTAGGTCACATTGTTTTCTCTTTCGTTTGAACTGTTTTTATGCCTCAGATATTTTCTCAGAGGAGAGGGGGCCAATAATAATAATAAAGAAAATACATTTGATAAGTTGAATAAAAAGAACGCAGAAATTCGGGAGGGGCAATCAGTCTCCTCCCACTGATAAAATCAATAAAAAAACTAGAAATTCAGGAGGGAGAGGGCAGGCCCAAAGGCTCCTCCCATTGCGTACAACCTGTGCTCCACTACTACTATGAACAATTAAACTCAAAATTAATTAGTAAAAGTAACATAGTACGCCCAGAAATCGCATTTTCAAAACTCTGTGAAAAACAAAAGAAAACACCAAGTCACCCATGGCTTATTATTATTATTTTTGCTTGACTTACAGTATCAGTTTTTTATTTCGTATAAGACTACACTTACATGTTGTTGTCGTTGTTTTGCTAAGGTGCTTTGTACATCGGTTTTAAGTAGATAAAATAGATAAAGGAAACAAAATCCAAAAGGGGCCTACAAACTTTCTTCAGCAGTTGTTTCGCTAGGATTTTCCCGAAAAACCTTGGTTTTACAAATAGGGTATAAGTGGGTTAATGCTTTTGACTGAAGGCATCACGGGATTAAATTAAGCCGATTAAAATTTTGCCAATTACCTGACTTTAAAAGGAAGATTGGTGACAAACATTCTTAGCTTGGGAATCATATGCCAAACAATCGATTTTATCGTATTTGAAATATTATTACTCAAATAAACAGGGACAGTGAAAATGAACTGGGATTGTTTTAATTGGCTAAGTAGAAACTTATTTCCATTAATGTAGTAAAAAAAAGAAAATAAGGAAATTTGAATTTTATATATGTCGTAAAAAAAATAGAAAAAAGGGAAGCTGAATTGTTAATGAAAAAGAGCCGATGAAAAATTAGAAAATAATCGGGAATTCTGAAACATATGACAATAAGCAGCTAGAAAATGTAGCTTTATTTGAAGATGTGGTTGCCTTTGGGAATCAACTCATTGTTAATGGTTGAATGATTACAGACGAAAAGCGTTGTCAAGTATAATTTATTGGTTTTCCTTATTTTTATTCACGACTCAACGTGACAATACTGACGAAAATGCGAAACTCCCTAAAAACTTCATAATTTGAAACAACAAATCTTAAAAAATACCGGTTTTCAAATGTGAATACACCTAACAAAGGTCCAAAGGCAAAAAGCATTTATATTTTGATTTTTTATTCGTGTGTTAAAGCAATACCAGGACTCTGCTAAATTGAATGAGATCATTGTATTGGCGTTGGATTGTCTAAGTCGTTGTGTTGTCAACAAAGTGTTTTCAAATTTAATCCATTAGTTTCCCTGATTTATTTTCACGGCTCATCGTGACAATTCTGACGGAAATGTGAAGCTATCCTAAAAAATTCACAATTTGAATCTACTAAACATCTTAAAAAATAAGAAAATTTTCAGATATGAATAGACCTAAGGAAGGTCCAGGGGGCGAAAAAAAGTTTATATTTTGATGTCTTTGGTGCTTTGAGAGCAATATCAAGACTCTGCTAAATTACGTGAGGATATTGTATGGGCTCAAAAAATACTATACACTATGAATTAATTTGATTTACGTTTAAAT
>JAQQPU010006366.1:11991-38303 GCA_029168905.1 Artemia sp. Kazakhstan ARC1039 | reverse complement strand
CCCCCCCCCCCCCAAAAAAAATCTTTTTGTAACCCCTCCCCCTGATAAAATCTCGTATACGGCTCTAGTATAGGCATTGACCAGAGGCCTTTAAAGACTGCTCTTTCGTGATATGTTTCCTATCGCAGGATCAACCAGCAATCTTCGGTTAAGGGGTACCCCTCAGAATTTTGGAGATACTTTGTTTGGGTATTATCATTAAAATTGACTGTTGCTGACATTTTCATTAAAAATAACAAACTCTACCCCATAAATTTTGAAAAACATGTTTTTGCGACCCCTCTTCCTGAAGTTTCATCAATAGACGCCACTGGGAATGACAGTTGGTACCACATACACTTACGAGCTTCTTAACTGCATTAAAACTTAATCTAAAATTGAAAGAAAAGTTAACGTAGCTATTTAGCAAATTAAACTTATGTTTCAAGAAACATGAGTTTGCAAAATTGATATTGCAATCCAGCGACTATAAGAAAGGCGTTTAAACATATTTTCGCATATGCTGAAATAATTATAAATATGGCCATTCTGCAAAATTGATTTTGCTGAACCAGCAACCTAATGCATTAGCTTAGGCTATTTTTTAAATGTTCAACTGCTGTTAATTGCCTTATGAGCAGTTAATTATTTCGCTAATTTAAGTACTGCTCAAGGCGCTACAGAACGCACCTCTTCTCATTCACACCGTTTTTATACAAACAAATTTAGTTGCTTCTCAGCATTTGAAGAGAAAGGATATTGCATGAAATAGAAATACTTATGTTGAGAATGTGTATGATCTACCTGTGTTATCTGTTAACTTTAACCTGTGCTTTTAATTTGGAACCCAGGCTAACAATTGTTAAACAAGGTAGTACTGATTCTTATTTCGGATATTCTGTTGCTGAGCATCAGGAAGTGGATGAATTGGGACAAGTGACAGATGGATGGTAAGGTCTTTTTCTAGTAACCTGTATTTAGTACAGAACCAACTAAAGTTGGATCAAGAGTTATAAACATGGAACTATTTGATGGAAACCCTATAAAATACGGTAAACCTTTATATTAACAGATCGTATCGATTCCCGTCTATTCTGTAACTTGTCTTTGGTTTGTCTAACACTAAGCTGAAAGAAACCGGTTACACAGTCCGTCGATGGATGAAGAACTTGATCGGTGTCGGCGCTATAACAGATAAGTACCATAGTATTTTGGGATTTCATTAAAGACATTGACCTATATTTTTGCGAACCCGTACCTTGCAAGCTAGCTCCCCTAATAATTTTCTAAAATGAAGCAGTGTGTAATTTAGCTTATTTCCTATCATTTTAATAGAAGGAAGGCGATCGGTTATTTCTCGCTCAGCTTTTCCATTCGCTATATACGTCAGGAAAACGATTGGGAGGAATGGTTATTGAATTAGATTGTGTTATGTTTAAAATTAATGTCTCCGGAAAATATTACTTGGAAATAATGAATTTAATTAATTCATTAAAATTAATTGAAATTGAAATTAATGAATTGCGAGTTTTTGACTATTTTATTCATAATTTAAATAACTATGGGCAAGGTAATCCGTTACTCTTTTGGGCCCCATTAAGGGCTCTATGTGAAATTAGCCTCTGAAGTGGTTATTATATTTGGGAAGAGCATAAGAAAATGCATTGAATGAAGTGTTCACTTTCTTCCTATAGATAAATAATGGAAAAAAAAATTACCAATAAGTACTTAGAGATTCAGAAAATTTAGCATTCTGAGATGCTAAGGCCCTTCCTCCCGGCGTATCTCGATTTTGATTATACATTAAATTATAAATAAGCTTTAAAGCCAGGAATGCACGGCGATATTAAAATTTTAGACGATGGGGCTCTCTGCTTTTCTGGAAAGGATCTATTTTAATAGTCAAATTTTGACTTCATTTTATCCAGGAATAAAAGGTCTTAAGAAAATCTTTCCGGGGCATTATTTTGATCCTGAGTCGTTTTTCAGAATCTGTGCTAGTTTGATAATGGAGGATGGGCTACTTTAGGTAAAATTCAGTTTGGGGGAAGAGAAGCCGCCCCGACGGGGGTGGGGGAAGAGGATGCTGCTCCTCCTTCCAGGAAGGTCATGGCAAAAATTCCTGAAAAATAGTGAAATGTATGCTTACCTTGATGATTTTTCGGGGTTCTGCTGTATCTTTACTTGGGGGAGCTATAAGAATCCACTTGAAGTTTGACTAGAGCAGTATAGAGGAAATGAATTGAAATTCATCTCTGGCTGTGTATCCAAATGTGGTTATGTGAAACTGTCGGAATTTACCTAAGTAAATCTCTGAGGTGTAGCTAAGGAATCAACCAGGATTTGTTTGAGGGAATGTACCAACAATTGGACAAGGAAATCTACAGAATTTTTGCCAGGGAATCTTTCGAAACTTCTCACCAGGAATTTAATTGTAGTTGGAAAATAGAGTATTCTAGAATTTTCCTCGAAACTCCCAGAATAGGGCTCAAGAAATATTCCAGAAAGTTCAAGCTTACCAGGAATGTGAGGACTTGGAACCTACCGGGATGGTTTGGACGCGCAGTGTAGTTGAATGATTTGTGAGGACAAACAGCACAGTTTACTGAGATTCTGGTGTATCTCCTGAATTAACTTTTAAGACCGATTTCGGTTTTGTTCAGGGGTTTGTACATCTCTTGACCAGAATAGCCCTCTCATGGTTGCAGTCCAAGAAGAAAGTTGGACGTGGTTCTAGTGGCTTATCTGATGGACGCAACCAAATTAGTTGCTAGACAAAAATGCAGAAGCCGTCATTTGTGTATATATACAGACTTCGGTAAATCGGACAAAAATGGCTGCGAGATTGGCCAATGAGGGAGGAAAGCAGTGAGGCTCTTGCTTTTTCCTGGAATGATCATACATTTACTTTTGTAATTATTATGGTTTCTTGTATTTCCCATATAATTTGTCTATTTTAATTTTTTTCAAGATTGTGCCCCCCCCCCCGAAAAAAAATAAATCCTACCTTAACGTTTAAAAATTTTGTTTAATGGCATTAAAAGTTAATTATATTACGAACCCAGTGTGGCACATGCGCGAGAACTTGTTATGGGGGTAGCATTTTGGAGAGGGGCATACCTTAAAGCAAATAACAAAGATAAGTGGAACCATTCGACAAATATAAGAAATGTTAATAATAACAATATTTAACTGGGGCGGAGGGTAAGTTAGAGTACGGACTTGAACCCGCGTCCTTTTCGCGTGCCTGTGTTCAATTCTTTGACTTTAATATTTAAAAGTACCAAAAACAAAGTTAATCAATTTGGTGGTCTCACTTATAACACCAAAAACACTGAACATAACCAATTTACTCTATGATAAATTGGTCTTAGCTTTCCACAAAACTGAATAACTTTTCAATTCCTCGGTGAATCTACGTCAGTATAGAATACATCTTTCCTCAGAGACTTGTTAAATCACTAAGACAATATTTTCCAAGGATTATTAGTCACCTCTAAGAAAAGGAATCGATGTTTCATTCAAAGGCAACTTCATTCTGGAAATAAATGTTAGTCCATAGAATCCCTTTTTGGTTTTGTTTACAATGTCCAGTGACTGTGAATGGTGCTTTGAGGAAGAAGGTATTTTAATGGATATGTTAATTTAACTTAACTATAAATCTAGTATGAAAATTAAATAAAAAGAAACAAGTTTGTTTTTAACTAAAAGTAAGGAGCGACATTGAAACTTAAAACGAACAGAAATTGTTCCGTATATGAAAGGAGCTTAAGTTTTAATGTCGCTCCTTACTTTCAGTTAAAAAAAACTTGTTTTTTTATTTAACTTCTGAACGTTTTTGAATTAATGCAGCTTTTATTTTAGCTCACCATAAATAATTAATTAAAACAAAATTTGCATATTAAGTTTACTTTTTTTGGATAAATGGCTTTCTCGAAATTTTGTTCTGACGTAATTGATGTATCGAACTTCTATATTCGTATGTTTTTATCTTGTATATTAGGGAGTTCGCTCCCTAGTCAATACCTCGCCCTTTACGCTAAAGTTCGAATTTTGTTCAGATCACAAACCCCTGAATCACAAAGGCCGGTTAATTAGAATAGATATCTCTTTTGAAAATACTAAAAAACCTTTAGCGTAAAGACCAAGGTATAGACATGGGGGCGAGCCCCCTCATATACTTAATAATTTCTGTTCGTTTTAAGTTTTAATGTTGCTCCTTACTTTCAGTTGAAAACAAACTTGTTTTTTTATTTAATTTCTGATCGTTTTTTAAATAATGCTGGGAGCGTGAGAGGGGGCCAAGTTGCCCTCCAGTTTTATTGGTCACTTAAAAAGGGCACTAGAACCTTTGATTTCCGTTCGAATGATATTCTAGGACTGCTGGATCGATACGATCACCCCTGGAAAAAAAAAAAAAAATCAAACACGCATCCGTGATCTTTCTTCTGGCAAAAAATACAAAATTCCACATTTTTGCAGATTGGAGCTTGAAACTTCTACAGTAGGGTTCTCTGATACGCTGAATCTGATGGTGTGAGTTCATTAAATTGCTATAACTTTTAGGGGTTGTTTCCCCCTTTTTTTGAGAATAAGGCAAATTTTCTCAGGCGCGTAACTTTTGACGGGCAAGATTAAACTTGATGAAACTTATATATTTGAAATCAGCATAAGAATCTGATTCTTTTGATGTATCTATTGGTATCAAAATTTCTTTTTTTAGAGTTTCAATTACTATTGAGCCGGGTCGCTCCTTACTTACAGTTCGTTACCACGAACTGTTTGATAAAATTTTAATTATCAGGCATTTGAACAGTACTGGAATGTATAAAACCGACAATTCAGGCGTGTGTGCATGAATATATTTCTGAGAGACGGGGGGGGGGTCAAATCGGGCAAAAAAAATTAACCTGGAAATTATATGAAAACATGTACAATTTTGGGGGGAATTGGCACATGTTTAAGCCCCCTTCCCCACGCCCTAAATTGTTGCTACCGTAATTATGGTTTTATTCTATGTGTAGCCTATTACCGTTTTTTGTTCAAACAGTTCCTGGTAACGAAGTGTAAGTAAGGCGTGATGCGGCTCAATAGTAACCGAAACTCTAAGACACAGAGTCTTGGTAACAGCGGGTACATCAAAAGAATCATATTTTGATGATTATTGAAAATATGTTAAATTCATCAAGTTTAATGTTACCTTTCAAAAGTTACAAGACCGAGAAGATTCAACATATCAGACAACATTAATATAGAGGTTTCTAGCTCCTATATAAAAAATGTGGAATTTTACATTTTCCGCAAGAAGCAAGAACACATTGGTTTGTTCGTTTTTCCCAGGGATAATCGTATCAAGCCAGTTATCCTAGAAAATCAGTAGAGGGCTTATTTGATCGGATATTAAAAGTTTTAGTGCCCTTTTTAAGTGACCAAAAATGCTGGAGGGCAGCAATTCCCCCCCCCCCCCCCCCCCCACGCCCATTTTCTCCTAAAGTAGGGGGGTTTGTGCCGGGGGGGAGGTTCATAAGATGACCTTTCCATGGAGTAATATTTCGCGAGGGAAGGTATTTTCTGTGGAGGGGGAGGTGGAAGTAATGTTCGACGATTAAGAATCGTCGAAAGAAGTTGTACACATCGTTTGTCCTTCCAGCATACACAGTGGATTCCACCTGAACTCACAGCGTAGTACGAATCACCTCGTCTCAGTTCTTTTTCGGCTTTGAGTTTGGGTAGTAGACCTCAACGGTTTGCACGAACTGCACCACAGCAGCAGAGCTTGTTGTTCTTCATTTTTTCCATGAGGATTGCAGAACTAAAGAAATTGGCACAATAAATGTGATAATTTTTGCATTCCAATCCCGTGGTAAGATCGATAACTACTCGTTCTCCAAGTACAGACTCTCTAGTGTCAGCTAACTTCCTGGTGTAGACCTGAAAATCACAAAAGAAACCGTGCGTGTCTGCTCTGACCCAGATCTTGTAGCCTCTTTTTATGGGCTTCATAGGCATATACTGTTTGAAAGCAATATGTCCTTTGAATTTGACCATGCTTTTGTCGACGGCCTGCTCTTTGGTAGGCTTGTAAGTCCTTCGAAAGCTTGAGCGTAGTTTGTCAATCAGAGTTCTGATCTTGTAGAGTGTGTCATAGTTGTCACTTCCTTTCCGGGGTAAGATCAAATTGTCATTGAGATGAACTTGAGCAAGAAGCCAGCTGAAACGGCTTATATTCATCTGCCCAGAGATGTAATTATCTCTGAGTTCATCGTAACCTGACCAGAAATCTGGATAAGATGGTACTGTCTTGACACCCATAAGCATATTTATTTCTGAAAAAAAAACTTTCATTTCATTTTGAGTAATTGGGGTGAACGAAACACCTTTCTGAGTAGCATATAAGTTTGTTTGAAATACGATGTGGTCAATCAGATCAAGAATTTAGAATTAAAGAATAAAAAAGAGCAAATTTATTTTAAGGTTTTAGATGCTAGACTCAGTTTTGTGGAAATTGCTTGAGTTTCATTTTTTTTTGTCGATCTGCTGAAGTCGTCTCAAGCACAAACCACACCAAAAAAAAACAAAAAACTTTAGCATATGTTGCAAGTAGGTCATTGGGGATGACCAGCCTCTCATGTACAATATCTCCTTATCGTGCTTCATATCTGAAACTATGATGTTACTAACTTGTACTCTACTACACAAAGAACAACTGACAGGAAAACAAAATTAAAGATGCTACTATTTCCAAGTATTTTAAACTTTCTTAATTTTTATTAAGAAACAGCACGTGGTCCAATCTAAATGCTAGGTGTCACCTCACTAGGTGTCAATTAGGCTGCCTATAAAATTGTGCCCGTCGGGTAGCGTTGCTAGGCATATGCTAGACCAGTGGTTTCATCGTTGAACATAACAAAATGGTAATGTTCAGTTTGTAAAGTTCCATTATGCATAAATTACACAAAGAACTGCTTTAGTTCTTTTCACCAGAAATGAGGTTTTTTCTGCACATGTTTTAAAGTGGTCTCTACCAGACACCACCTTATATTTCATTTCATAGTTGGAATAATTTTTTTTTAGTTCAATATTTGTCGGTTTCTAAGCCCAGGGACATAGGAAACGTAAAAAAAGCGAAATTTTCTGACGATCTTAATTCGTGCCGGAAAGGGTTAAGGAAGCGGGTAAGACTCCTTATATTCGTAATAATTTCTGCTCGTTTTCAGTATTAATGTTGCTCCTTACTTTCAGTTGAATTTTTTTTTTTTTGCATTTAATCTCAGTAAAAACTTGTTTTGTCAAAGACATTCGTTGTCTGCTTATTGCCGGCTTAATTCTAGCTGTTCATTTTGATGACTCACTTAGAAGTATTAAAGAGCGTTGCCAAGGGGACGGATGTCACTGCTTCCTTGAAGCTCCAAAATTCCTACAAATTATAAAATCACTCCTTGGCTCAATCAAATAAAACAAGCTTCTTTTGTAACTGAAAGTAAGGAGCAACATTAAAATGAACAGAAATTATTCTGTATACGATGGGGGCTGCCTCTCTCTCTCTCTCTCTGAAGTCTTAAAGTTATATTAAAATACTTCCCTTTCAAATTCAATGGGCCTTTTGTTTGAGTAGTCTTCCATAAATAATTGTGGCAAAAGCCAAATTTTAGTGAAAAGTGAGGGTTGAGGAAGGAGCAGCCCCCCTTGTACACGGAATAATTTTTGTTCGGTTTAAGTTTTAATGCTGCTCCTTACTTTCAGTTGAAAAAACTTGTTTTTTACTTTGATTTCTTGCCGTCTGCTAGGAAATTGCCGCTCGTTTAAAATTTCCACTGTAAAATCCCCCCGCAAAACTTTCCTTACCGTCCTCTCCTAAGGACTATGGGGGTCATGTCCTCCTCAAAAGCAAAGCAAATCAGGGGTTTTTCTCAGGCTCGTATATTTTGATGGGTAACATTAAACTTAATGAACTTCATATATTTGGAATCAGCATACAACTTCAATTCTTTGATGTAGGCGTTTTATCGTTATCAAAATTTTATTTATAGAGTTTCGGTTACTATTGAGCCGAGTCGCTCCTTACTTCCAGTTCTTTACCTCGAACTGTTTGAAAGTAAAAAGTTTTGCTGTTGTATTTTCTTCTTTGCAGAGCTATTAACTTTGCTCAGCCACTCTTGACATTTGGTGAAAAAAAAAACGAGTTTACGAGGCCTTTGATTTTTATAGCTCCATTCACCATATCCTATATCAACCTTGCTCAAACCCGCAGACTACACATGGGTGGGGGAGTGTCTCAAAATGTCACGATTTTTTTCTGTTTTTATGACTATTATTACACCTACTTTTGGGGCCCGAGGGGATCTAATCCTACCCACTAGGTCTAGTCCAAAGGACTCTTCTCCCTTTAAAAATTGAAAAATAGTGATCGAAATAGGCCCTTCTATAATTCCGAATTTCTAAATTCTACTCTTAAAAAAGAATGCTCGCATTGCCTTGGTGTAAAGAAATATGGGCAGTAACCAGGATATTTGGTAAAGGAAGACGAGAACAAGAGTATCCAAAGGAAACGGGGGGGGGGAGGCTTGGGTCATATCCCCTACAAATGGTCTTTAGACAAATCCTGATGTGTTTTCGCTAAGTCAAATATCCATTGCCATACAATATTTTTGCCCCTCACTTTGTTTGACTATTAAGGTCGGCGAGAAAAGACTTAAAACTAACTAAAGCAATTTCTAATCCTTTGTAGCTAAAATGTTCATCTCATTCTTCTAAATTCATTTGTTCATTTATTTCTAATAGCAACTGCAATATTTTGCGTCGGCAAAACTTCTTATGAGTAATTAGAGATTCTAATCACCCTTATGAGTAATCAGAGGTTCTAATCGCTGTAATCATAAGATATATATATAATTCTTCTAAATTTATTTTCTGATTTTTTTTCTTTTTTCCAAAGTAACGGCTGTATATACACAATTACGCTATTATGAGGAATCAAGAGGATCTGATCCCGCAGTTGTAATCAAAACATTTATCTGATCCCTCAAAATTTATTATAATGAAGATATTTTATTTTTTTTCTCAAAAATAGCTTTTATTTTTATAAGTTTTTTTTTCAATGGCTAGAGGCTTAATTACTGAATTGAAATCAGGCCATCTCATTACATTAAATATATTTTTAAATATATTATAGGTTTTTTAGAATCATTTTTGTTCTTGACTAAGAAGTAACGACAATCATTCACGATAACAAACATACAATAGATATTAATGTAAACGAATAAATAAATCTTAAAACGAGTGAAACTTATGACGTCATTATGAGACGTCATTTTCTCTCAGAGACCAGCTATATGTATATCATACTCATTATAAAAATTAAATCTAAATACCTTGTAACAGTGCCGTGGATAAAGCCGCGCTTAGAAACTTTCGGGGCTTGGTTCGATCCCGACTGTTGCAAGGAATTCTAATATAACGCAAATGATTTCATTATTTTTAATTTATTTTAGACACTTCGTTTTTAAATTTGGAAATATACTTTATTGCTTTAACTTTTTAACCTGCCCTGGAACCCGGAAGACGGGGGGGGGGGGTGACATGGAAAATATTCTATTGATTTTCAGGATTTTGGACATATTGTTATTCAAACTTGAACTGGACATGGACTGGAGAAAGAAAAGATATAAGGGAAAATTTAAGGCTAAATAAGTTTTAATAAAAAAAATTCAAAAGAATGCAATACTAACCCGTTTCTTTGGTTTTTGGTGAAATTTTGGAAAACACAAATGCAGATTTAGAGGAGGATTGGAATTTCACTTTTCTGATTATATTTCTAGCTATTGATAAGTAATGTAATATTTTTGTCGTACTATTTGTGTAGTGATTTTTATTCGTTTCAAGCTTGATTTGCATATTCAATTTAAGTTTCACTCGTTTTAAGATTTATTTATTCGTTTACAATAATATCTATTGTATGTTTGTTTGCATTGATTGTTTATTTTCTTTTTGTTCATTTTAATTTTCATTTATACTCCAATAGCAAAATATTTTTAACTTTTTTTTATTTCTTTATAATTAAAAGCCATTTTTGGCTTTTAAATCCCAGTGGCAGAAACAGAAAATTATTTTTTGGGGTATTTGGGGCTAAAAGCTGTTTTTTAAAAGTTATTTTAGATAATCTTGGTTTTAATTGTTTTAATTTTAATTTTCATCTCGAAACTCAAGGAAAAAAAATTATCATATATCTTTATTGTATAGTCTGCAGGGTACGTCGTAATGAAGCATCAATAAGAGTCAACCGTCTACAAGAGTTCAAAGTATTTACAACATTTTTCTTTAGCAGGGAGTACCAGTCTATTCTTAGGGTTTTCTGGTTTTTTTTTAGATCCTGATGGTTTCACAGCGGTCTGAGTTACGCCTTTTCCACCATAACTCACAACTCAACGAAAACAAGCAAATTCGTTGCAGTTCACAAACAAGCAAAAATGGGCTGGATAACTAACTTACTTGACTTACTTGACTTATGTCTCCTGCCGGGCGCTGCTCGGCGTAGAGAGTGACGTCTGCCTTTTCCATCCACTTCGGTCCATGGCAAGCGTTTGCACATCGCTCAACCTGATATTTGCCATCGCCAGGAACTCGGACAGGCTGTCAGACCATCGTTTCTTCGGTCGGCCGCGAGGTCGCTTCCAACCGGCTTTGACAGGGTCGAAGTCATGGATCGTTTTCGCAGGTATGTGTGGAGGCATTCGAAGTAGGTGTCCGAACCATCGTAGTGTTCGCTCGGCTGCTTGGGTCGAAAACCGAGACTGCTTGGTGAGCTGCAGCAGCTTCTCATTGCTGACAAAGTCGAACCATCGTAGACCTTCGATCCTCCTCAGGCTCTTCGACTGAAAGACATCAATTGCCTTGAGGGTTGCGGCTGAAGCTTGCCACGTCTCAGCTCCATAGAGCATCACAGAGCCGACGAGGGCAACTTAGTGGATAACTAAGTTGTAATTTATTCAACACTTGACGCTAAACCTAACATCTAAAAAGAAGAATAGTCATATCTACGCAGCTCGCCAACTGATATCCACATTTTGCAACGCGTACAATACTACAATTATGTATGAAAGTTTAAAAATGTGTTTAAGAAAACAATTTATTTGGTTATTCCATTGAGAGTGGTTGCTATGCCTTTGGTTGGTTAATCTCTTCTTTTCTTTTTCCATCAATACTTTTTTGGACTTAGCAAACTTGTCCTAATTGATCTTTATTTTACCCATTATCATTATAATCATTATTTGTTATCGTGAATGATTATTGTCGTCACTTCTTAGTCAAGGACAAAATGATTCTAAAAAAAAACTATAATATATATAAAAATATATTTAATGTAATGAGATGGCCTGATTACAATTCAGTAATTAAGCCTCTAGCTATTGAAAAAAAAAACTTAAAAAAAATAAAAGCTATTTTTAAGAATAAAAATAAAATAGCTTCCTTATAATAAATTTTGAGGAATCAGATAAATGTTTTGATTAGAACTGCGGGATCAGATCCTCTTGATTCCTCATAATAGCGTAATTGTGCATATACAGCCGTTACTTTGAAAAAAAGAAATAAAATCAGAAAATAAATTTAGAAAAATTATACAAATCTTATGATTACAGCGATTAGAACCTCTGATTATTCATGAGGGTGATTAGAATCTCTAATTACTCATAAGAAGTTTTGCCAACGCAAAATATTGCAGGTGCTATTAGAAATAACAGAACAAATGAATTTAGAAGAATGAGATGGACATTTTAGCTACAAAGGCTTAGAAATTGCTTTAGTTAGTTTTAAGTAACATAGTTATTGCTTTTTTTGCATTTGTACTACTACTGTAACTAGCAGCTCACTGCAGCACCAAGCCACTTGAGGCCAACACAACTACTCACGCTCTTCCTCCATTCAAATATATTCAAAGCCCCCCTCTTTGCACCCTCCCAAGAATTTTCTATTTCCCTTAAGGCTTTCCTTCCAACATCTTTCCATCCCATTTGACGGAACCCTGCTTTTCTTTTAGCCCTAGACGGTTGCCCGACAAGGACCATCTTTGTATTTAAATGAAGTAAAAAAAAAAACAAAAAAAAAACAATGATAATATGTTTTTTTTTGTCACTATTTGTGTTAAATTGAGTAGCAATCTAGGATTATTTAAATCTTATGAAAGGATTTATTCGTTAGAATGAAAATTGAATAACCAGATAACAAATCGCTTTAAAAGAGTTAAACCAAAGAGAGAAAGAGATATTTTTTCCTGTTCAGGTTACTGTCAGTAAACTCTTCAGTTTACTGTCCAGTAAACTGTACAGGGTCAATCATAAGTTAAACTTCACTGGATAATTTGAATGAGAAATGATAGAAATTGAAGTAAATTTTGGACTTCAAGGGGATCGGCCCAAGGCCCCCCTTATGTTTGCCAGGAAGCTTCTTGCGTTTTTTTTTTGTAATTTTAAATCCAAGAATATCGAAAATAAGTAAGACTGGTGAATACTAAGATATGGTGGGGGGGGGGAAGAAATTAAAAATATTGTCTTGGCTTGCAAGACTTAGGACATATTTGTAATCAAACGCGGACTTGATATGGACTGGAGAAAGAAAAGATATATTTGCTTCATATGTAATATAAAACTATATTAGATAATATATAATTATTGGAGGGGGGGAAAGGAGGATTTTCCACTGGAAGGAATTTCTTAAGAGAGGAAATTTTCAGGGGAAATTCTACCCTGGGGGGGGGATTCACACATCAATTTTTTTTTTTGTCTGTCTTTCTTTTTGGCTACTCAACTTTACTAGTGAATAGAATGTTCCGGGGGAAATTTTCAGTGGGAAAGATATTGTCTTTGGAGATTTTACAGGGAAGGAATATTCCGTATGGAAATTTTTACAGTTTTATAACTGTTTGCGAATGGACTAATTTTATAATTTTTTTTTGTCTAATTTATTTTTGGCCATCGAAAAAAATGTCACTGTTTTATTCTTTTTTTGTCGTTGGACAAAGGGCCATTGTTTCTTTCATTCTTTCATTTCATTCATTCTTTTCTTTCTTTCTTTAAATTTGTTGACCCTCCTCCGCTGAATTATATTTTTATCTATGTGTTTGAAGATGAACTTCAAACATTATTGTCCATAACTAGTTGCATTTTTTACGATTATGAGGAATTTCTCTCCCCGACGTAGAATCATTTATTCGTCTCTGGCTACATAGTATCAATGTTTGCTATCCTAATTTTACTCTGACTCAAAACAAAGTTTTTGTCTAAACACAACCTGTAGGCAAGAATTAGTTTCGGTCGATAGATCAGCCTAAAAGCTTTAGGAAAATTTGGAATCAGTCCTAAAAACCATAAGATTTTATAGGGTTCACTGCCCCCCCCCCCTCTTCTTACCAGGGGGTGCCAATTATGAGAGATAGTGGGAATTTTGCCCTCTTAGATTGTGAAAAAAATTTTTTGGTGTTTTCATTTAATAAAATCGAAAAATAATGTTCCCCCGGATTTCTAAAATGGATTTCTGTGGCTTCATTGGAAAAACCGGAAAAAAAACTTCCCCCGTCCATTTTTGTGGATTGGTGCCACCACTTTATTCATACCTGATGTGAAATTGTATTTTATATACTCCGTCAGGGACTTGGAGAGGGATTCAGTCTCCGTAACTCCTGGAAACTTATAATTCCTATGTAAATTCTTGTGTCCTTATTCACTTTCACTTGTTTTTTGTTTTATAATCAACCTCCCCTCCTGGTAATTGATCCCCTGGAAAAAGTTATAAGAATGTAGCTCTACTCAAGTGGCTTCAACTTACAATTGTTTAAGCATTAAGTCTCTAGCATTAATTACTTTAATTTTTGACACTCGGCTAGTGGCTATGTAAAGTATTTCTTACAAAAATATTAGCTACCATTAAAAACAGAAAATATCGTTGATATAAATAATACAAATAGAAAATACACGTACTAAAATTAGCATTTTGAATAGATATGTAAATCATTGGCCTCAATTCACGGAAATTAGGGGTTGGGGGAATTTATTTTCAAGATCTAGCGGATGTAGTTTTGTGTTATTCAATTCTTTCTATGAAAAAGTCATTTCTCAATGGAAACACTAAACTTTTTTTCAAAATCTTCGGGGGGGGGGGGGTAATGCCCCCTGATCTTTTTTCATTGACGTCACTGATGTAAATAATGTAAATATCTTAAACATAAAAGATAAATATTGCTATTTAATTTGTATTATTTTTTGGCCACTAGAACTTCATATTGGCAGTGAAATGGCGTTAACAAAGTGTGACCTCTCCAACTCTGGTATGGATTCTATTTGGCATCATTTTCTGTGTATGAAAAAAGTCATTTGCATGTTGGCCAGAATTTGTCAACTATGTATAAATTTGTTACTCGTTTTGCTGCCAAACTTCTTTTCTTTGCGTGTACTTACATGTGAATTATGAAAATACCACTGCTTTTAACAACTCACTGCAGCACTAAGCTGCCCCAGGGCCAACACAGCTACGCACTCTTCTCCATCCCAATCTATTCAAAGCCTCCCTCCTTACACCCTCCCAAGAAGTTCCAATTTCCCTTATATCATCCATTTATCGGAATCCAGTGCAAATGTTGTGTTGTTTATTAGGCTATAATTTCTTCGAAGCTAACCAATGAACTTATGAATGAACTTGTGACGCAGTAGAGACCCCTAACCATCTCATATCACCGGAACAGCTCCAAGCCTCCAACCTTTTATACCCAGCCTATCTCGTCAGCAGGTATAGAAAAAGTTTCAAAAATGCCAGTAGCCCATAGACCATATGGACTACGGTCCTCGCACTGTATATAAATAAAATAGATAACACTGTATATAAATATATATCTATCCATAGTAAGCGAAATCCTAAAAACACAACTTGAAACAGAAATAATAACTATTATTCAAATTTAAGACGGTGGTAGTTTGTAATATTGGAACAAAATTTGTAAGAATTACAAAAAAAGATCCTGAAACCACCCGAAAATGATATCCGGTACGGTAGAAATAAAAAATGTGCCATTGAAATCAGCATGATCGAAAACCTTACATTTGACACTTACAGTCCCTTGCCTTGCAAAAAAAGGAAAGTCGTTTATGTGCCTGGGTAGCTTTGATGTGTCATCTTTCTTTCCGTATTTTTTTTCCCGGGGGAGGTCGTCAAACCCTATCGGAAACTAGCTAAAACTGAAAACTGAGCTAGCTTGAATTTCTTAGAGAATTTAAACTGTAAAATAACTGATATCGAGGCCGATGAAAGACTGTTGACAGTCTTATAAATCAGTCTTTTGTTTCTGGCAGGCTAGTCAAGGACTATTCTACTCTTAAAAGAACACTTAGTTTTCTTGAGTTTTCAGTAAAATGCTAGTTTTTTTAGAATCTCACATGTAAGGAAGTACCACGAGTCAGTTTACTTGCACTAGTCTTGGATACATGTTGCATAAACCGCGGAACAATCACTTGTTATTGAGCAAAGTATAAACACATACTGAACAAGTACCACAGTTTATATAATTATCCCGTAAGTTTACCGCAGATGATTTCTGGCTCTTCATTCTCGGTGCGAACAAAAAGCTCCTCTCACTTATTTGTGCACTTATTGGTTGAGCCAGTCAAGTGTTTTTGTCAGTACTTGTTCCGTAGGTGATTATTCTTTGTCTACCCGTGAAAAGATCTAATGCCGCTTATGTTTATAGATTCTCTGGAGCACTCGCACCTCGGTCCGGGTTTTTATAATGGGTGAGATAGGGAAAGATCATACTGCTAATTATATAAACTGTGACAAGTACTGACAAAACCTATCCTCTCCACACAAAAAAGTGACCCTTTGTCCGCGTCTCCGGAGACGATTCCATAGCGAACCTGGCGAGTAAATCACAAGTTCCGTAGGTGATTATACGTGTTCCGTAAAAGCTGCATTAAATTTAATTTATTGGCTCGGAGCGATTAAGTAGTACAACATTTACCCTCTCGAGGCGCTGAGGTTCGCGGGGTCACTTTTGGAGAGTTTTGTCAGTACTTGTTCAGTATGTGTTTATACTTTGTTATTGAGCGATCTTCCAACTTCGCTCTATACTTTTATCAGGAAAACTTTTTTAGCTGGCCTTTGAAGGAATGATTATAGCAATATTGCTGTTTATATGTCAATTTTGCAAAATCATATGTCAGAACTGGCCGAAAAACAGCCCCAGCTTTTAAACCGTTGTTGATATGTTTTTTGTTTTTTTTAAACTGAAGTTTATTTTGTTTATTTCGGCGGTATGAGGGCTGTAATGAAAATATACTCATAAATCTGTTTGATGTCAGATTGGATAAACAAATTTAAATTCAAGTACCTGTGAATCAGATCAGTGAGCTCTAAGATCCTAACAATTTGATTCAGCACGAGTTAAAATCTAAGAAGCAAAAAACTGGGCCTATAATTTCATAATTAATCCCTCCCCTAGATTTAAAAAGGAAAGCAAATTTGGCAAAATGTAGGGGGGGGGGCAAGGAATTATTTAGATTTAAAAAATGGAGATAACAACAAAAGGTTTTTTTTAATCCAGAGGAGGATAGGTTTGAAAAATGCCTTTTTTGTATCTTCATTCGGGTAGCCTAATTTCTCCCTATCTTTTGATTTTTTTTGTATTTTCTTAAAAAATACCCCCCCTCCTCTTCCTAGATTTTAAGAATCAATTATTTGTGTATATTCATTTTAAAAATTGAAAAATTCCCATTTCTAGAATCTTTTGAATTGGTGTCACTATTTATAGGGCTTAAGACATAGGCATATTAAGGAGAAGAGTATATCTTTATCCTTGCTAATGAGTTGATGGTTTCGAGTTATTTTTCATTACTTCACCTGTTTTTGCCATTTGACGAATTTTCCCCTCAGCGAATAAAACACAAATTTCTGTCTTCTTATAAATTTGACTTAGCCTATGGGTACTTGCCTACAGAAGATTCTAGAATTACGCTAAGATCTGACAAAACCGGTTTGAATCGGTTATGATTAGCTTATTTTGAGTGAGAAAACTACGATGTAGGTATATTTTAATTAAATTTATAATATTTAGAGGCGGTTGGGGGTTAGGTTAGTTATTTAATTTAATGCTGCGAGCCCTGCTTTCCATAATTCTTTGCCATAGTTTCCATAATTTTGTTTCTAAAGTATTAAATTATCATTGTTTTGGCATATTTAATTAGGATCAATGTAACTTCCCTTGTGGAGGATGTTCTGTTTGACAAACAAGCACCAGCCTATTTTGTGGATTTTCTCGGACCACCATATCTTATGCTTGACCCTAATAATTCAATGTTTCTTATTTCTCATGCTGTTGAGAATTGTTTTTAAGTAACCTACTGTTCTTGTGATTCATTGATAGCTCAAAGGCAAAAGGGGTGTTCAGGTATTTCTATACCCTTTGCAGCTAAAAATGCCACTTCAACAAGAAAGCGATTAGCGGGCCTTTTATCCTAGGAGGGTGAAATTGATTATCTTATCAAATTTAAAAGCATTCTATATGGCTCTGGATATGGCATTTTGACCAGAAAAATTGATCTGGTCTGTTTCGTTTCTTACCAAACGTGTCCTGGATTTAGGAAATTCCGATGTTTTGGCAGGAGCAGGTTTTTTTTCATTAAAAAAAAGGAAGATAGAGAACAGTATTTTTCAAAATCTCAAGGAGCGGGAGGGGGGCAATTTTATTGTTTTTTTTTCAAAGCGCCCAATAAAAATCAAAGGTACCCCTGAACAGAGGCTGCATGGTATCAACCAAAGAAAATTAAAGCTTAAGTGGCCTAGTTTGAAGAATATTTTTAGACGCTAAGTGGAGCGAAAGCAAGTATCCGTTTTGTAAATACTTGTGGTAGGCTACTCGTGTAGAATCCGGTAAGCGCGCGATAAAAGACAGCATCGAAATGTAAAACAAGCTATGAATAAACAGGTTTCTGAAGGGTTCCTCACCCCGGGCGCTGTATTTAAACTTCAGTTTTTTGGGGATTAGAAAGACTAAAAGGTACCTAGATTGGGTTAGATTAGGGTTATGTTACCTATTCCTATTTAATATATGCTATACTTTACCCGCACCCCCCCCTAAAGTGCAAATATATAACCCAAATTTGTTTCTGAACTATTATATTTGGTACTTACTTTTACTTGTACTTGTGGCGGGAATCAGGCGTTTCCACCTCGCCCGGCATCGATGATCTTGGAGACCTTCTTGGACCATGTTGAGCGATCTTCTGCCAGCTGCTCTGCAAAAGTAAGCCACTGAGTTGACCATCTGTGTCCGAACTTTCTGAATCCCCCGATAGGTTCAAGGTCTGATTTGGCCGGGTTCCACCAGTTTTTCCTCTGTCCTCCTTGGCGTCTCTTCCAGGAGCTAATAGGCTCGACTAGAAGTATTTGGCGAGGCGAGTATTCTGGCTGCTTCCGTAAAACATGGCCCAACCATTTCAAACGGCGTTCTTTAATAGTGAGCGCAACATCTCTCTGAATATTGCACATTCGACGTAGATCCGTGCTGGAGATACGGTCACGCTGTATTCTGAGAATTCTTCGCAGACAGGTATGCTCAAACACCTTCAGCGTATTCTCATGCTGTAGTTTTACCGACCATGTTTCGCATCCGTAAAGGAGAACGGTGCGGACTAGTGCCATATAGATTCGAACTTTCGTTCGGACACTGACTTCGCGGCGATTCCATAAGGGTTTCCGAAGGGAGGCAAAGACTGTCTGCGCTTTCTGTATTCTCTGTTGGATATCAGCGTCGGAGGATCCGTCAATACATATTTGGGAGCCTAAGTATGTGAAACGGTTGACTTTTTCCAGCTGAACTTGATTGACAGTTAGTGTGAATGGTCCTGTGTCGTGGTTAATAGCCATGAATTTTGTTTTCTCTGTGCTGACTTTCAAGCCGATCAGGTCTGCCCAGGCCACCACGTTGTCAAGCATGTTTTGAGCTTCTACGGGTTCTGACAGGAGGCCAATATCATCCGCATAATCGAGGTCAGTCAATGAGAGATTCTGTCCGATCTGAACTCCTGGATAGGACGACAGTGCATTTTCAAGTACCCAATCGACGCAATAATTGAACAGAGTCGGAGAGAGGATACACCCTTGTTTTACTCCGAACTCAACCAGGAATTCTTCAGTTTCTTCACCATAGACTCGAACTCGGCTCACTGACGCGTCATAGTATGCCTTCATCAGTTCAACAAACTTCAGCGGCATTCCGTCATTCTCTAGGATCTTCCAAAGTTTCTGGCGAGTGACAGAGTCGAAGGCGGCAATGAAGTCCAGGAACATCAAGATCAGGGGTAGATTGTACCTTTCAAACTGCTGGATAATGAGGCGAAAAACGAAGATATTATCAGTACAGCCTCTACCTGGCCGAAAGCCGGCTTGATTTTCTCGGGTTCTTTCCTCCCTTGCCCCTTTGAAGCGGTTCAAGAGTATAATCCCGAATATTTTGACCGCAATGTCTATAAGACTTATTCCGCGGTAATTTTTGCATTCGGTTTTATCTCCTTTCTTATAGAAGGGGAGAATGACTGATGTCTTCCAATCTTTTGGGAAAGAATTGGTCCTCCACACTTCTTCGAGAATGCCATGGAGCTGTTCAGCAGTGACCTCAGGGCATTGTTTGTACACTTCCGGGGGGAGGCCGTCTTCACCTGGGGCTTTGTGGTTCTTCAGGGTCTTGATCGCTTTTAGTATTTCGGCTCTGGTCGGTGTATCCAGCTCGACGTCGTAGGGTTCTTTAGAAACGGCAGGTGGGAAAGCATCAGGGGCGGATGATGGGGATGGGTTTATGAGGATCTGAAAGTGATCCTTCCATCTTGCTAAGCGCTCCTTCTGACAACTGATGATTTTTCCTGATCTGTCTTTGACTATTTCTGAGACAGCAGCTTTCTTACCAACGGACTCTTTCAGGATCTGGTAAAGCTTGCGGGTATCATGTGAGCATGCTGCTTTCTCTAACGACACGGTAGCATCTTCCCACATTTGGCGGCGGTCCAGACGAACGGAGCGTTTTACCTGTCTGCGCAGCTCTTTTGTTTCTTCTTTAGGGCCGCTCATCTTTTGTCTTCGCTCACCGACTATTGACAGGGTCCTAGCGGTAATCCAGTGCTGTCGTTTGATTTTTGCTCGCCCTAGGATCTCATCAGCAGTCTCTGTCATCACTGTTTTAAAGGTCTCCCCTCTCTTCTCGGGGGTTGGTTTTTCATCAGAACTGAGGGCGTCAAATCGGTTAGTCAGTTCCAAATTGAGGGCCTGCCGAACTTCTTTGTCTTGGAGCTTACCGATGTCGAATCCGGCCTTGGGTTTGTTTTTCCTCCGAGTTGCAAGACGTAGCAAAAGTTTTGCAGCAACAAGCCTGTGGTCAGACCCAGACTGCGAGCCTGTGTCCGCGCCGTTGTAAGAGCGAGAGTCCTGTACGGAGCTTCTCCAGCGCTGGCGTACGAGAATGAAGTCTATTTGAGCCTTAGTGACACCGTCATTTGAATGCCAAGTTAAAAGGTGGCTAGGTTTGTGCTGAAATATGGTATTGGTGACAACAAGGTGGTTCATCAAGGCGTAGTTTAACAACCTTTGCCCATTCTCGCATCTGTGACCTTGTCCAAATTTTCCCAGGACTTGTCTTGTGGTTTGGTCAGAGGGACCAACTCTTGCGTTGAAGTCTCCAGCAACAATCAAGTAATCACGTGCGGCAACAGAAGAAGACAGCTGCTGTAGCTCGCCGTAGAAATCATCCTTGGTCGTATCAGCAGCGTCACGGGTGGGGGCATAGGAAGAAATTATCGACACATTTGCGGGGTTTCCTTTTAGTCTGATTCTGGCAAGTCTACAGGAGACTGGTTCCCATTCTAGGAGAGCATTTCTGGTTCTTTGGTTCATGATGAAACCAACTCCGTGGAGTCCCGAATTATCCTCTACTCCGGAGTAGAAAAAATGGAATTGATGTAGTGTTTCAGGAGCTGTAATAACTATGGAGCCAGAACCTGAAATTCTGGTCTCGGATATGCAAAGTATGTCTATGTTGGTCTATATTTGGTACTTATGCATTATATATAACACACCGCTATACACAAAAGAAGTCAAATTTGGTCAATGCTAATGAAATAAAATCAAATAGGGTGAAAATATAATAGTTTAGAAACAAGTTTGGGCCATATATTTGCTCATTAGGGTGGAGGGGGGGGGGGTAAAACAAAACAATAAATAAAAACGTAATCTAACCTAAGGCCCCCCCCCCGCCCACCCCCCCCCCAAAAAAAAAAACAGTTCAAATATTGTAAACGCAATAAGCAATCACGCTTTGCAATCCATTTATCTCTTGCAAATACCCGTTTGGCGGGTTTCCATTTGTATTTCCTTGCACAGTCTAGTGCTGTGTTATATATAATGCATAAGTACCTTATATTTTTATCCCATTTTGTTTTACTTCATTAGCATTAACGAAACTTCAATTCTCGCGCACTTACCGGATTCTACACTAGTACCATACTTGTTCCCATGAAATAGCTCTATTCTCTATTCCATGAAATTCTATTCTTATGCTCCTTCTTACAAATAATCTGAGGCATATTATACTGATGCACATGGGTCTGACACATGGGGGGGGGCGAAACACGAAAGGTATTTTTTATGCCTCTTTTTTTGCGGGGTTTTGTAGGGCCAATCTCATGGTGATCGCCCCTACATGTCTTCCCTGTATGCAGGTATGTCATACTGGTCACAAATAAGTAGCTGTGTCTGAATCATCACCGATCAAAATTAACCACCTTTCTCCTATGTTGTTCAGATCCCCCCCCAGGAAAAGTTCTGTTCCAATCTATTCAGCGCCTCCCTCTTTACGCCCTCTCAGGAAGTTCCTGTTTCTCTTAAATCTTTCCTCCCGTGGTCCTTCCTCCCCGGTTGGGGACAAATTGCTTTTAGTTTGGCCCTAGACGGTTGGCCTAACAGGACAATCTTTGGCAATCTGTCATTCTTCATCCTCAGAACGTGCCTTAGCCATCTCAACCTTTCTCTCATTATAACCCTAGAAAGCAGGGTTGAACCACACTTTACACAACCTACTGTTTGAGATAGGGTTAGTCAGTTGGGTCACAGAACAATCCGTTGGCAATTTCTCTGGAAACATTTAGCTAATGTTCCTCCGTTTTTTGGAGCGCCCCTGCTTCAGAACCATGCTGCACCTCTGTCATCACTGTAGCTTCCAATATTCTAATCTTGTAGTCCAAAACTGCAGGAATAGTCTTAGGGGCAAGCACTTGAGGAAGAAGCTGTGTTTTACGTTTCAATGTGATGGGCCATCTAGCCACTGTTATACGTCAGCTATTTGTACTGCTTGTACGCACTGTTGTATGTACTGCTTATATGTCAGAGGTTTCAATAATTTACCGAGTGGATGGGGTCCGAGACTTGCAAAAAACCTCTTTAGTCCCGAATATATCCAGACCATTCTCCCTAGTGGAGGCCAGGTATAGCTCTAGGCTACGTTCAAGATTTTACTGATTTTCTTTGTTTAGTTTTTTTTTCTAATTGGCCTTATTTGGCATTAAAAATCAAACTTTGATGAATGGCAAACCCATAAAATCGACAAACTTTGACTGGATTATTAAATTTGAAAAGGGCATTGAACGGAGAATCAAATGGTACATTTTGTCCCTATCTGCTTTCTACCCTATACTCAACCTTTACTGATTTTTTTAGAAGTGGGTCAGACAGTTTAATCTTTTGGGTACAATTACCCCCTCCCATCCTGATATCAGGATTTTTCTATACTCATGTTATCACATTTTTCCTTAGTTATAGAGAAAAAGAGTCCCGCCTTTAAAAAACTGGTTTAATTAATGCTGAGCGACAAATGTAGACAGATACGGAACTGCAATTTCTGGAGAGATAACTCAACCTTTTTTCCTGCTTGTTTCTTTTGTAATAATTAAATAAAAAAACAGGTTTTTTTTTTAAACTGAAAGTAAGGAGCAACATTAAAGCTTAAAACGAATAGAAATTATTCCGTGGACAGCACCTTTCGCATACAGAATAATTTCTTTTTGTTTTAAGTTTTAATGCCGCTCCTTACTTTCAGTTAAAAAACTTGTTTTTTTTTATTTAACTTCTGAACGTTTTAAATTAATGCAGGTTTTGATTTTGGCTGACCCTACATGGATAATTAAAACAAAATTTGCATATTAATTTTACTTTTTTTTGGCTAAATGGCTTTCTCGAAAGTTGTTTAATTTTATTTCCGAACGGTTTTTATTAGTAATAAATCTACGTAACGAACTTCTATATTCGTATATTTTATTGCGTATATTAGGGGGTTCCCCCCTAGTCAATACCTCGCTCTTTACGCTAAAGTTCGAATTTTTTTCCAATTTTTTAAGAGTGACCCCTTAATCACAGAGACCGTTAATTAGAAAAAACAGCTCTTATGAAAGTAGTAAAAAAATGTTACTTAAGTATTAAACGTACTCTTTTATATAACTCAATGAAACCAGTTTCGAAAAACCCGCTAAAAACGGGTTAATTCAAGAGACCGCTCTAGAGTCGTGCAATGCAAAGCGTGGTTTTTATTGCGTTTACGATATTTAAACTGTTGTTTTTCGGAGTTTAGGGGGGAGGGGAAGGTACCTAGGTTAGGTCAGGTTAGGTTACGTATTTAATATATGGTATGCTTTACCCCCCCCATCCCCCCTAATGTGCAAATACATAGTCTAAATTTGTTTCTAAACTATTATATATTCATCCTATTTTATTTTGTTTCATTAGCCTTATCCAAACTTGACTTCTTTAGCAGTATATAAAAGAGTACGTTTAATACTTAAGTACCAAAATAACTTTAGCGTAAAGGGCGAGGTATTGATTAGGGGGCCAACCCACAATCATATGCGTAATAGTTTCTGTTCGTTTTAAG
Source organism: Artemia sp. Kazakhstan ARC1039 (assembly GCA_029168905.1). Classification (NCBI taxonomy): domain Eukaryota; kingdom Metazoa; phylum Arthropoda; class Branchiopoda; order Anostraca; family Artemiidae; genus Artemia; species Artemia sp. Kazakhstan ARC1039. The sequence goes on along the minus strand of JAQQPU010006366.1, from coordinate 14,380 downwards.
TTTTGATGTTGAAAAGTTTTCAGTTAAAAAATAGTTGTTTTTTTATCTAATTTCTGATCGTCTTTTAAATAACCCTGGGAAATCCGGCGCCCCCTTTACAGCAATGTCCCTTCCCCTATGAAAAATTCCTCCATGGAAAGATCCTCCCATGTATACCCTGATCTACCGCCCCCCACTACCAGTAAAAATCCCCCCTGAAAACATCAGTCTACTTCCCAATAACCAACACTAGCCTATATGTAAACTTTGGGCAAAGTTCATAACTTGCAGCCCTTCTCCCGGGGACTGTGGGGGATTAAGTCATCCTCAAAGACATTGTTATTATATTTTTCGACCATGCTGAACAAAATGGTTATTTCAAAATTGGGAGGGGGCCTAGTTGCCCTCCATTTTTTTTGATCACTTAAAAAGGGCACTAAAACTTTTAATTTTCGTTCGAATGAGCCCTCCTGCGATATTCTAGGACCACCGGGTGGATACGATCACCCCTGGGAAAAAAACAAATAAACATGTATCCGTGATCTTTTTTCTGGCAAAAAAATACAAAATTACACAAAATTCGCAGGTAGGAGCTTGAAACATCTACAGGTGGGTTCTCTGGTACGCTGAATCTGATGGTGGGATTTTCAGTAAGGTTCTATGACTTTTAGGGAGTGTTTCCCCCTTTTTTCAAAAATAAGGCAACTTTTTTCAGTCGCGTAACTTTTGATGGGTAAGACTAAACTTGATGAAACTTATATATTTTTAAATCAGCATAAAAATTTAATTCTTTTAATGTATCTATTGGTATAAAAATTCCTTTTTTTAGAGTTTCGGTTACTATTGAGTCAGATCGCTCATTACTTACAGTTGGTTACCACGAACTGTTTCATTACTATGCCAGTTAAAAGTGCTAAAAAAAAATTTAACCAGGGCATTTTTTAAAAATAAAAACTCGCTGTTCCTTTGTGGATGATTTGTAGTTTTGGGTAAAGTAGATCGTAGATTGAAAAAAAGTGATTTAGATTATAGCCCGCTATTTTTTTTTAAATACTGATAAGGTCTGTCAAAAATGCCCACATGGCAAAAAATCGTTATTTCACTACATGGATTTGCTTACTAGTTAAGATTTACTAGATAAGATTTATCCCTCAAAATGTCTATCACAAGCCCAGATGGGTCGAATCTACACTTTTGAGCCAATAAACACAAAAACATAAAGCAAGCCAATATAATCGTCCCAGTCAGTAAAAAAAAAAAGAAATTTTTAAAATGTCAGGGAGGCTTTAAAAAATGCCAAAAACATTAAAACTCTCAGGGTACAAGGGAATAAACCAAATAAAAACAAAAGAACAAAATTTAGTTTCGTGACTAAAAAATACAAAACGAAATTAAAAAAAAGAGAGACTAGAGAGATAATAAAAAGAACGCCAAAATTTGTGACAGAAACATCAAACAATGTGAAGGTAAAATAAGAGAGGGGTTGAGATATTCGCTTATTTAACATTACCGGACGAAAGTCCGGCACATATATCTTTCAGTGGAAAAATTTTCAAGAACAATTTGAGTCATGGTTGTTTTTCTGTTTTTTTTTTGGAAGTTAATTATAAACAGGCGCAACTAAACTTTTGAAACTAATTAAAGTAAGAGTCGATCACTTTTTTAGGCGGGCCAAAGTTTTCTTAAAAGGATGAGTCAGACAAACTTGGGCTTCTCAAAGAAAAGGTGGAATTGGAAATTTTTCAAATGGAGCCGACTAGCTTGAATTACAAGTTTGATAAATTTTCCCTAGTGGAATTGGTTTATTACAGATCATGTTTCAAAAATCTGTGTTCATTGCATGAAAGAAATCATTAGTGAATCTTAGTTGCTCTGCTGTCTTTCCCTTGCGCAATTGGTTTGTCTTAGAAATCGTTCTCTTGCGTCTCGGATGGACCGTGGGAGGGAGGTATCCCTAGTTTACAGATTTGTCGGGTCGCATTTCTTGCACAAGGGGATTCCCTCCTTCTGTAAAAAAAAATGGGGTATAATAATGCACTTTAAAAATTAACAACTTGATAACAATAACAATTATTTTCCTGGTGGCATTAGTTTGTCTTGAATCGTGGGTCAAAAATCAATTTCCAAAACACGAAAGATAAAGATGCTATTGAGACATTAGTGATGCATAGGGCGTCGAATTGGCGTTTCAGTTGCTGAAACGAACGAGCAGAGCATCAATCTATTGTGCTATTAAATAAAAAAAACAAGTTTTTTAAACTGAAAGTAAGGAGCGACATTAAAACTTAAAACGAACAGAAATTATTCCGTATATGAAAGGGGCTGTCCCCTCCTCGACGCCTCGCTCTTTACGCTAAATTTTCTTATTGTTTTAAAAAATAAAGTTGTGAGACAGAGTCAAACTTTAGCG
>JAQQPU010006365.1:23223-42942 GCA_029168905.1 Artemia sp. Kazakhstan ARC1039 | reverse complement strand
ATGTGCAAATCTATAGCCCAAATTTATTTCTAAAGTAACGAAGAAACTAACGAAAAAACTGGTGTGTTCTCGAATATTACACAGCGTAAACTTGATTGAGTGGCGCATAAGACACAAGTATCAAATTTCTTCCCTTTACGAAAATAAAAAAAAATAAAACTCAATAAAATTCAAATTTGGAAAGTCTTATTTTTCACAAGGGGTATTTTCCGTGGGGGCGTATTTTACGAATGGGGGGTAATTTCGTTTTCATGTACGGCGAGCCAAAATCAAAACCTGCATTAATTCAAAAACGTTCAAAAATTAAATAAAAAAACAAGTTTTTCTTAATTGAAAGTAAAGAGCGACATGAAAACTTAAAATTAACATGAATTATTCCATATATGAAAGGGGCTGTCCCATCCTCAACGTCTCGCTTGTTACGCTAAAGTTTGACTCTTTATCACAACTCTATTTTTTTAAACAATAAAAATTTTAGCGTAAAGAGCGAGGCGTTGAGGAGGGGACAGCCCCTTTCATATTAGGAAAAATTTCTGTTCGTTTTAAGTTTTAATGTCGCTCCTTACTTTCAATTAAAAAAAACTTGTTTTTTTTATTTAATTTTTGAACGTATATGAAACCACCGTACCTACCCCCACCTAAAAAATGACTCATCCCCCCCCCCTACCCTCATTATAGCTGATACGTAAACACAGATTGTCAAACATAGCCTAATTTCATTACAAATAAAACGAATCAACTTGATTGAATCCAGTACTGCCTTCGTGTGCCATTACTTATTTTACAACTGGAGAATCTAAAATATAGTTATTCATATTTTTAAACTGGAGCTTGAAACCTCCACGGTAGGGTTCTCTGATATGATGTATCTGATAAATAGATTTTCAGTAAGATCTCTTGCTATTTTTTCGGGAGGGTCCCCTTTTTCAAAAATTAGGCAAATTTTCTCAGATTTTTGGTTATGGGTGTGGAACAATAAACTGAAATAAGTTTATATATCTAGAATCAGCATAAAAGCCAATACTGCTAGTGTAGTAATTAAAAAATTACTTACAAGAACTTCCAACTTCTAATATTCCAGATTCTGAGGTATACACAAAATTTGACTTGCTTATAAAATATGTTTCTCGTTTTAGTTCTAGATTAGAAAAGAATATTTTCTCAGCCTTTGTCTGCGAAAGAAAAGGTTAAAACGAACGACGTTAAAACTTAAAACGAACAGAAATTATTCCGTATATGAAAGGGGCTGTGCCCCCCTCAACGCCTCGCTCTTTACGCTAAAGTTATTGTTTAAAAAAAATAGAGTTGTGAGAAAGTCAAACTTTAGCGTAAAGAGCGAGGCATTGAGGAGGGACAGCCCCGTTCATATACGGAAAAATTCCTGTTCGTTTTAAGTTTTAACATCGTTCCTTACTTTCAGTTAAAAAAACTTGTTTTTTTATTTAATTTTTGAACGTTTTTGAATTAATGCAGGTTTTGATTTTGGCTCACCGTACATGAATAATTAAAAAAAAATGCATATTAATTTTACTTTTTTTTTATTAAATGGCTTTTTCAAAACTTGTTTAATTTTATTTGCGAACGTTTTGATTAGTAATAAATATACGTAACTTACGAATTAACTTACGTAACGAACTTCTGTATACATTGATTTTTAATACGTATATTAGGGGGTTCGCCCCCTAGTCAATATCTTGCTCTTTAAGCTAAAGTTCAAATTTTGTTCAAATTCTTTAAAAATGACTCCTTAATCTCAAAGGCCGTTAATTAGAAGCTCTTATGAAAGTACTAAAATTCTTTGCCTTGAAGAGCGAGGTATTGACTAGGGGTTGAACCCAATCATATACGTAATATTTTCTGTCTGTTTTAAGTATTGATGGTGCTCCTTACTTTCAGTTGAAAAACTTTTTTTTTTTAATTTAATTTCTGATCTTTTTCTTTAATAATGCTTGGAAATGCGGCGCCCCCCTCATAGCAATGTCCCTTCCACAATGAAAACTTACTTCATGGAAAGATCCTCCCATTTAACCCCCGACCCCCCCCCCCCCCAAATACCAGAAAAAATCCCCCCAGAAAACGTCTGTATACTTCCCAATAACCAATACTATATGTTAACATTTGGTAAATTTCATAACTTTCAGCCCTCTCCCCGGGGACCTCCGGGGATTAAGTCATCCTAAAACACATAGTTATCATATTTCCGACCATGCTGAACAAAATGGCTATCTCAAAATTTTGATCAGGTGACTTTGGGAAAAAAATGAGCGTGGGAGGGGGCCTAGTTGTCTTCCATTTTTTTTGGTCACTTAAAAGGTTACTAGAACTTTTAATTTTCGTTCCAATGAGCCCTCCCACGATATTCTAGGACCAATGGGTCGATACGATCACCCCTGGGAAAAAAATAAAATAAAATAAAAATAAACACGCATCCGTGATCTTTCTTCTGGCAAAAAATTCAAAATTCCACATTTTTGTAGATAGGTGCTTGAAACCTCTACAGTAGGGTTTGTGATACGCTGAATATGATGGTGTGATTTTCATTAAGCTTCTATAGCTTTTAGGGGGTCTTTCTCCGTTTTTTCAAAAATCAGCCAAATTTTCTCAGGCGCTTAACTTTTGATGGGTAAGACTGAACTTGATGAAACTTATATATTTGAAATCAGAATTAAAATCTAATTATTTTGATGTATCTATTGGTATCAAAAATTCGTTTTTTAGAGTTTCGGTTACCATTGAGCCGGCTCCTTACTTACAGTTCGTTACCACGAACTGTCTGATATATTTTTTGGGTTTTTCAACTATGCTGAACAGAATGGCTATCTCAAAATTTTGATCAGACGAAATTGGGAAAAAGGGCGTGTGAGGGGGCCAAGTTGCCCTCCAGTATTTTTGGTCTCTGAAAAGGGCACTATAACTTTTAATTTCCGTTCGAATGAACTCTCTCTTGATGTTCTAGGGCCAGTGGGTCGGTACGATTACCCCTGGAAAAAAAATAAACACACCTCTGTGATCTTTCTTCTGGCAAAAAATACAAAGTTGCAGATTTTTGCAGATATGAGCTTGAAACATATGTAATAGGGCTTTCTGATACGCTGAATCTGACAGTGTGATTTTCATTAAAATTATTTCACTTGTGGAGGATGTTTCTCCCCTCTTTCAAAAATTAGGCAAATTTTCTCAGGCTCGTAGCCTTTTATGAGTAATACTAAACTTAATAAAATTTATATATTTAGAATTAGCATTATAAGCCCATTCTTTTGATACATTTATTGACATCAAAACTCCGTTTTTAAAAGTTTCGATTACTATTGAGCCGTATCGCTTGCTTTTTTTTATTGTTTTTTTATCACGTATATGTTATTACGTATATGAGGGGGTTCTCCCCTTAGTCAATACCACGCTCTTTACACTAAAGTTAAAATTTTGTTTAAATCACAAACCCCTGAATCACAAAGGCTGTTTAATTAGAATAGATAGCTCTTTTGAAAGCACTAAAAAAAACTGTAGCGTAAAGAGCGAGGTATTGACTTGGGGGCGAACCCAATCATATATGTAATAATTTCTGTTCGTTTTAAGTTCTTATGTTGCTTCTTACTTTCAGTTGAAAAAACTTGTTTTTTTTAAATTTAATTTCTGATCGTTTTTAAATAATGCTGGGAAATCCGGCGCCCCCTTCATAGAAATGTCCCTTACCCCAAGGAAACATCCTCCACGGAAAGATTTTGCCGAGTAACCCCCTCCTCTAGCCCCCCCCCCACCAGAAAAAAATCCTTCATGAAAATGTCTGTATACTTCATAATAACCAATATGTAAACAATGTAAACAATGGGCAAAGTTCATAAATTGCAGCCCTTCCCCTGGGAACTGTGGGGATTAAGTCATCCTAAAAGACATATTTATTAGATTTTCGACTATGTTGAACAAAATGCCTATCTCAGAATTTTAATTTCTATACGGAATAAATTCTGCTCATTTTGGGGTTGAGTTTTACTCTTTACTTTCATAGCAACAGCGTACACCACAAATATTCCCAGAAATAATAAGGGAATAGATATCAATTTGATATTTTTACTTTTTTGTTTCTGTTGTACTCTCCCCCCCCCCCCCACAAAAAAATTATTCTGGTTACAGCTCTGGAGATTATGCTTCAACCTTCATCCTTCTCTCGTCTCTCCCTTAGAACTAATTCTGTATTTATCTGATGGCTCAATGAGACCTACGATTTTTCGGCATTAAATTGCACCTTTTGGGGTATCTCCCCCCTCCCAAACTACACAACAATCAGACCATTGTGGAAGGTGAAGTGCCTTTTTAAGTTTTGCAATTTGTCCATTTCTTACAGATAGTATATATTATTGGGAAACACAGACCCAATTTTCGGGGAAGTTTTCCGGAGGGGGATGGGGTTGTCTGGGGGAATTTTCAGTGGATAGTAAAATTTTTGAAATAATTTTTCTTCAGTGAAGATGTATTTTCTGAGGATATTTTCTTCAGAAAATAATGAATGAAAAGTGAATTCGAGTGAAAAGTACCGAAGTTTTTTCGGTACTTGTGTAAAATCTGGGTACACACGAAAGAAAGACCGCATCGAAATCTCAAAGCCACTATTGAAAAACAGGTTTGTGAGGTGTTGCTCACTCCGTGACAAAGGTTTAAACTTTAGTTTTTAAGGGCTTAGGGAACTAAATCACAGTTTTTGGAGTTTGGTAGCTAGGTTAGGCTAGATTAGGTTACGTATTTGATATAGATAGATAGATAGATCGTGTATTTCAAAAGCCCAAGAGCCATATACACACAAAAATTTAAGAAAAATAAAGAAATCACAACAGACAAATTATGAAACACATATTAACATGATACATAGCGAAAAATACCTTATGGCAATTTATCGAGAAAATAAGTTTAATTCCATATAATTAAAAATAATTAATTGTAAAAACTTTTTCTTCTTTCTAATCCCTTCTATATGTACGCACCAATACGAAATATTGTGGTTGGATTACTACTTTGTAAAATTTTAGGAAGCAGCGAAACAATCCCATGTAAGTAAATTTCCCTTAAATCAGAGAGCACCGGGCACTTTCGGAGAAAATGGTCCAAATCTTCGTCCTCATCCCTACAAAGAGGACACACATACCGACCATCAGGATGTACTATCCCCCCGTCGAACACCATTTGCCTGCTCTGGATTGGAAGGTAATTCACCCTAAGCTGAATCCATCGACATAAGATCATAGCCGGTAAATTAAATTTAAAATAAATTCCCTCTCCAAATCTAGGTTTAACCTGATTATAATGATTCAATGTAGCAGAATTTAAAACCAGCCCTTGCCAATACTGAATTTCTTGACCCTCTAAGATAAATCGTACCTGGCTTACTAAATTTGTTGGTAGATCACGGGAACCAAGACCATCATTCCATAAGTAAGGCATTCCCACTCTTTCTAGTAATGAGCTAATTTGGGATGGCCACGACGTTTTCGAACCATAACTCAACATCTGATAATAAGCAGCTCTTACTAGTCTATCTTCATTACACCTAATGAGCTTCAACCAAAACCTAAGCATCACAATAGACCTACGTAGTTTTAACGAAAACAGGCCCATATCACCTTTCAGAATCTGTGAATGAGTTTTCTATAAAAAAGCATATGCTATGCTTTACCCCCACCCCCTCCCCTAATGTGTAAATATATAGCCCATTTTTGTTTCTAAACTATTATATTTTCGTCCCATTTTGTTTTATTTCATTAGAATTAACGACACTCCACTTCTCACGTGTGTACCTAGATTCAAAACAAGTACCGTTGTTTGTTATCAAAAAGAAAGCACGAACTTGACAGCTGACAGTTAAAATTCGGGATTTGCAGGTTGCACAAAATATCTTCAAAGTTTTCCAATAACAAATCCTATCTGCAAGCAGTGGACAAATTATAAACTTAAAAAGGCCCTTAAACTTCTACAATAGAATCCTGTGAGTATTCTGCAGTTAGGGAGGGAGGGGGATATCCCAAATGGTGTATTTTAATGCCAAAACATCATAGTTCTAATTGAACCATCAGATAAATACAGAATTAGTTCTAAGTGAGAGACAAGGGGATTGCGGAAGTAAAAAACGATGTTTAATCACCAGGGCCATAACCAGAATTTTTATTTTGGGGGGGACAAAAGAAACTTTAAAAAATGTATCTGGATTGCTTTTTGGTCTGCTTTCTAGGAATATTTCTGGTCTACGCTGTTATTATGAAATTAGAGTATCATTAAATCCCAAAATGAGCAGGATCTATTTCATATGGAAGGGGGACTGCCCTTCGTCATCTGCAACTCCACCTTGTGATCACTGATACTCTGGAGGATGCTGATTAGATGAGCAATTGAGAGCTCTAGTCCAGGGGCGGATCGATAGCAAAATCTTGGTGGGAGGGGTGGGGCAATGTGACAAAAGCGCCAATGAGCAAAATCTTTGGGGGGGGGGGGCAATGTGACAAAGGGGCCAATAATTGACCAAATATACAAGTTTATTCTAAAGGAAGAGTGAAAAAAAAACAGGGAAAGAGGACGCCAGAAAATCGTGGGGGGTGGGGTGGTTGACTTCAACAAAAATTTTACACGGGGGGAAGTTTGCCTGAATTCATAAGCAAAATTTACTCATTTACCTCATGAGAAGTAATCCATGAAGAACTATCATCAGTAATAATTCTCTGCTATAAAATTTTCCACACAAGAAACTTCCTGTTGGAGGGGAAGGACCTTTGAAAAATTTTCAACATAGAGGTGATTTTTGGTATGAATTAAAAAAAATGATCATAAATAAAGTTACAAACAAGTATTTTTTCGAGTTAGATTATGTTCAGAAGAATTTTTCGTCCAGAATAGTGAACAAGATTTTTTTTTTTTGGGGGGGGGGGATGGGCATTTCCAGTGAGCATGAACTTTTACGAGGTAAAATTCATGGGGGTACTATCTTGCGCGTGGGAACTTTCCTTGGGGGAGTTTTCCTTGGGGAAATTGCCATGAATGGGGCGGTGTGTGTCCCGTTATTATTCGAAAAACGGTCAGAAATTGAATTTTAAGAAAAAATATTTTTCAACTGAGAGCAAGGAGCAGCACTAAAACTTAAAAATAACAGAAATTAATATATTTTTGCGGTGCCTCCTCCTCAATACCCTGCTCTTTACGCTAAGGTTAAACCTTTTTTCCAAAGTCTTAAAAAGGGCCTCCTGAATCAAATTTCCCAGTTAATAGTGTATGACATGTGAAAGTTTGCTAAGCATTCCATATTTTCAGGGCAAGTTTATTCAAATTTTTAATTAAGAACTACTTTTTAACCAACCCTCTAGATTAATAAAAATACTGTTTACAAGAATTCTTATTGAAACAACCTGTTTTTGGTATTTTATTGGAACAACACAAACAGTGGAAAACATCCCCCACCCAAATTATTATAAATTAGTGCTACCGGTCACTGATTTTCACTGCGAAGGACACATTGAAACCTGTATATGGGAAAATCTGCAGTACCTGCAAATATTTATCTAGACCTGTGAACGTTTGACACATCCAAAATTAGACTTCAAAATAGCACTTAAAAATAAGAGATTGGCGTCTCATATGCCATCTTCTATTCAAAGTACAAACTCCATAAATCGTTATTAGCAGACTTATATATACGATGGATATGTCTTTGTATCCTTGCCAAAAGCCAAAACAAGAGACATTCAAGTTTTGTGACAGAAACCAGTTTTTGACGTAGTGCCTAAACGTGCCGTATTTCCATAGAGTCGTTTTTGGTTTAGAATTGGCATGTCATCACCTTCGTATTAGCTTAAGAAACAAAACAAGTCTTGTGACGTCAGCTCTTAAACATGCCCCTTTTCGACAAGAATTCATTTTTGTGTTGAAGCGGCCAGGCTGCATTAAACCCTGTTTCAAACATGCCACAAAGCGGCTGATCCTGTTTTCGACCCCCCCCCCCCCCGCTAAATCGTGACATTGGGTAGAAATAAGCCCGTGACGCTCGTGCAAAAATGAGTTAAGTTTTGATTCAATGCAGAATGAGCTAAGCCTTGATTCGGTATCAAGATGCATTAAGTTGTGAAAAACAAGCAAAGTACAAGCTGTACAATTTCGGGTACCCTGTGAAAAATGAATTAAGTTCTGATTAGAAGCGAAAACTAAATAGAGTCCTGTTTTGGTGCAAAGGCAAGTTAAGTCCTGAAAAAGTGTAAATCGAGTCAAATCCTGACTTAGCGTTGAAACAAGCTAAGAAGCGGCTGCAGAATGATTCGGAGCAAAACAATCTAAATCCTGACTCGATACAAGACGATTTTAAATCATGAATTGGTGCAAGTCTTGATGGAGTGACAAGGCTGGATAGTGTTCCAGCGCTTCTTCTGGAAAGAGAAGATGCAAACGGAGAGAGAAAAAGTTTAGCAAAAACAGCGTGGGGGCAAGAAAATTCTGTAGACCGATATTTTAAAGGTTAAAAACTGAATTGTTTGATCTCTTTTGAATTCATGAAATCTAAAAGAAGAAGCCAAAGAAAGTCATCCCAAGCCCCTTAGTTTTTCGTCAGTGTGCACCTTTGTTGTTCATTCATTGAAACTATACAAAGTATAAAACGGTCATTCTTTATTCAATACTAGAATACGTAATTTATGGGTGATAAATCATTTTTTATTTGAATTCAATGGCACTATTATGCTTGGATCGATAATAGAATTCCTTCTTCTCTTAATAACCAAAGGCTTGCTTGTTCCAAACAAAGAATAAGTAACACAGCAAATAATGTAGATTGTGCCGGTTATGTAGAATACCACCAACCATTCCTCTTTTGTTCCCTAAAAAAATAGAGTAACAGTGCCAAATATAAACCTTATAACGGTTTGATTGATGGAGCACTATAAAATAAGCGGGATTAATGGCTCAAATTGAAATAGGTACAGTCGTCTATACAGCCCTGGCTTTACTGCGATGAATCTACTTTAAGATAAAGCCATTCATAAGCTTTAAATAAATACTGCTGTACTAAGCAAGAAAGCTATGAATATGGCCTTTAAATTGTGGTAACTGTTTCCAGATCACCTTCCACTTTTCTTTCCCCTATAATGCGTCGTATGTGTAAATATATGTGCTTGGCATGTATATATCTGTAAATGTAGTACGCCCTAAAACTAGGAGTTATATTACTCAATTTATTTTTAAATTTGACATATTTATATTCTTTTTTATTTAAGGTGGCCTTAAAAGAAACTTAAAACTAAAAAAATTATTATGCATTTGGCGGCTGCTCCCTCTTAAATTCCCCACAGTCTTTACGTTAAAGTTTGACCTTTGTCCCGATTCTGTAAGAAATGCAACTCCACCCCATCGGCCGTTGAATCGGAATAAGAAATATTATTAAATCATAATAAAACTGCAATAAACACACATATATATTTCCCCTCACTCAAATGTCAAATGGCATTCCTTTGTAATTTCTACTTAGACGTTTAAGACTCTTGCCTTCGTAATATCATTGTTCATTCCTTTGACATCAATTAGTTTGACAATCACTCATTTCCTTAATCATTAAACTGATTTGAAACAATTTCCAAAGCAAAATAGCCTTTTTTGTAAAACTGAATTAACATTATTACCCTTTGTCCAGTCTTCACAACACTTCCTGCATTAAGAGGAACTACAGAAAATGTCTTAAAATTCACTCATCGAGGATATAAGGCACTTTTTTTTGTAAAAAAAGTTTCAAAAACATATAAAGCTAATTATTCATGTAATCCCATTCATTCTAAAATGACCTAATAATTATGCAATACTCTGTTATTTTTAGCTAAACAAACATGCTTGAACTAAAAAATATATAGGCCTATCTCTCACCTCCATTAATGCTTCACAATTTTTGTCATTACTTTTATACTTTTCAGTGTAATACGGTATTAAATATCACTCCTGATTCAATGTCAAAAAGTGATATTTTATATTTGGAAATTTATTTAAGAAGGTGTTTTTTTCTGGTTATATGAAGTGAGGTACCCTCTATATTAGGTATGCAATACCGTGGACGCCATGATAATGATAGGAAAACACAGTGGTTTTGGTGCCAAGTGACATTTTATGATTGAAAAGAATCAAAAACAAATAAAACACCTATTGTCAGGGAAAAAAATCTGCACAATTTTTCACAATATTCAGAAAAGTTGGGGGAATTCCGCTTTGAACCTGTGATACCTTTGAACTTCGAGTCTAGCTATTCAGAAATGCACTAAAGGACTTTCACGCAAAAAACTAAAAGTTTGTGGTATCCCTACAGGCTTCACCTTTTTCTTTTCATTTTTATTACACACATCTTCCGTATCACTAGAGTATATAAAGTGTTTACATAATTCTGAATAAAACTTCATAATATAAACTAGCCTTATTTAAATGAATCGTAGGACCAATCGTTGAAGGCGATCAACCCGGAAATGGAGAAAAAGTTCACCCGGGGTGAACATCACCCCAGAAATGAAGACACATCATTTTATAAATGTTTGTGTATCCTTTTCATTATCAAAAGTATAAGCCACCTTGAATTGCTTGCAATTCAACAACTTTGTTTGATACAATATCAGAAATGCTTGTAATTCAAAATCTTCGCTTTGATACAACGTCATATCTTACTACTTATTTTTCTCTCATTAATTTAGCACAAATATTACACGTTTAACATTATTATCTTATACTCAACTAAAATATACTTTAATTCCCGGTACATCTTCTTTAGACTTGCTAATATTATTACAATCTTTTGGCTAAAACGAACTAATAAAATCTACTCAACTTAAGAAGCATTCATAATCGAAATCTCTTCTAAACAATATATAAAATTGTCATTTCTTCATTTTAAATGTTTTTAACTAAATCCAGGGGCGAATCTCAAGCATTTTTATTGGGGGAGGGGGGGGGCAAGAGAGGTCCATGTCCGGATAGTCAACGGGCGCGGGATGTATAATCATTTTTTTCTTCACATTATTGGGGGGCAACTTCCCCCCTTGCCACCCCCAAACGACGCCCCTGACTAATTCCCAAGCTGCTTCGATATATTAGGGCAAACTGAACATTTACAATGATAAACAACAATTATTGAATACACGGTATTACATCATTAATGAAAGATCATGGCTTCAACAAAAGCTGCATCTTAGTAAAGAGTGAACTGCGGCAATAGAAACACAAAGCTCAAAAGTGCACTTTGAAACCTTAAGTAACATCAGTTTTCGGTCAAGCATTAGTTTTTTTTTCAGAATTCTACTAATGTTGTTAAATTTTACGAGTCAGTGTATTTAAACTATTTATTAGTGAAATCAATAACTATTGATAATATATGTTGCACAAACCGCGGGTGCATATGGAGCCTTTGATTTACTCATTTGCGCATGCCACTTCAGATACCCTGTGAAACTCTGCGAAGTTTAGCCTTAACCTTAGAACCTTAGACCAAAATTTGGATCCCTGGCTTACAAAACCATTGCTCCGCCACTGAACTATATCCATTACAAAAAAAAAAAAAATATACCGGGCAATTGCAAAAAAAAAAAAAAAAAAAATACAAGATAATTATTGTGAACATCTTATTAACACAGATTAACATAAAAAGCAGCTAACAATGCTGAACAATTTTTAGTGTGTTCCATACTTAGCCTGAGGAGTCTCCACAGCCAATTAATAGGTATTATATAAATTTTATTTTACTTCGTAATAAAAATATTTCTACAATAATAAGGAACCTTCAAATAACTCTTCAAAACTTAAAAGTAGGAAGCCTTGTTGTTTTTTCAATTTTTCAATGAAAAAATTAAAATAAAAGTATTTTTCAATGAAATAGAACCTGGAATGAAATACCATGAATTACAACCTGGTATTTTTCAATGAAAATACAAAAAGAGGTATTTTTTGGAATCTGGAAGGCAGGCAAAACAATTCTAGCGGGAGAGGCTGCTCCCTTAACCCCCTTCCCCGATTGAAAAGGCTGTTGCCTATCTTCAAATTTTCACATGATAGTATTTTGCTCTGTTCTGAACAAAATTTCCATTTTGTGGCACAAAATACCAGAAATAAGTGTTTTTCGTTTGTAAAATCTGAATCTTTTCAGCTATGTATACCTTGTCAATAAGTCTTAACCGATTGGTAATCTTAAGCGCAGAAATCCATGGTTTCCTGCAACACAATAACTATTGTTCTTCAAAATTTTGCTAGAAACTGTATTTTTTTTGTTGTTGAATGAGTCCTTTGCCGACATTCTACGACGGCATTTTGTGGTAACCATCTAATTAAGCAGAAATAATTTAATATGAAATAAAACATTTATAACGCAAAAAATACAAGATGCAAAGTTTGGAATCTATATGTACTTTTATATTAATAACAAGTGGTATCACTTGTTATTAATATAAAAGTACACATCCTGGAATGTGTGGGCTTGAAAGAAAATTGCTAAATAACCACTTTTCTGGCTAATTACGTAAATTTTCCGGATTAGTGCGGTTGATGATTGTAATATAAACTGCGATTTTTGGAACCGAGCGGACACTAAACTATTTGCCGGGTAACTTCTGTCCGTTTTATGTTAGAAAAACGTTGGAATATTGTTGGAATATTGTAAGTGTTCAAGTATTTTATTGTATCTTAGATTGCTCAGTGCTACCTAGCACAAAAAGAATTTCACCTACTTCTAATTTGATACCATAAACACTCTGGGACAGAGAAATTGACAAATTGAAGTTATTGTAACCTTCCTAAGATACAAAAAGAAATTAACTTAAATGAAATTACAGAAATGTGCTCCTAATTCGTGACACTAAATTCAACAAAAATTTTACAACAAATCATTCAATAAAAAATAAACTTACATTTGGGGTAAGTAAAGCCATCACAATAGGTGAGAAAAAACCAGGAGACGTTGCAAGTGTATGTGAAACACCAGTAATGACTCCTGCATAGTCTGGGGCTACATCAAACAAACTGAATTGGTATCCACCAACGAGACAAAACTCTGTCATCATAATGCTGAGTGCTAAGACTAACAGGGCCAGTTCTCGATTTTCACAGTCGAATAATCCCATTAAAAACATTAATAAACCAGGTATCAAAGTGCCTGTAAAGAGGGACTTCATTAAAAGTAGTTCAGTTATTAAGTGAATCACGCCATTGATAAAACGAATTGATAAAGTATTAAAAGTATATAGGCTGCTTGCGTTGATGATAATGCACAAAGTACTGGATGAAAAATAGATGGGGATGTTCATTTCCCGTGCATTTGAATATAGAGAATGGCTTTAAATGCATATATCACAGGGTTAGTCAAACTGGCATTGAAAAACTATTATCACTATCGAGTTGTTAATTCATTATGAGACAGTTATCAAATACGGTTCCAGAAAAAATGGAATTAGATTTTTCTAATCTTTTTAAAAAAAGATCTTGCAAAAATCTCAGTTTTCGGAAATTACTACCTGTTTTTATAAAATTTCTTTATGCACATTCATAGTTTAAGAGTCAATGTAAAATTTGGAAGCTAAAATCTTAAAAGAATTGGAGCAAGAGTAGAATAAAAAAGGGTTTGATCAACAGTACTTGCAAGGCTTTGGAGTCAAAATTCCAGTCAAAAGTCAAAATAACAGAGTCAATAATTCCAATTTGGAATAGAAGTCTAAATATTAATTGTCGTATGGGTAGTGTTGCAGTTACTCTGTTGACCAAATAATTCTTCTGTTGTCCACAGAATATTGCTCGTCTGCCTAGGCATAACAAAAAATTATCTTTTACATTTACATATAAGAAAACCTAACCACTTCGGTTTGAAAGTGCGACTTTATCATCCCCTTCCTCTTTTCCTCTATTTTTAAACTATTGGCCAGTGGTCTACAATTTTGGTTAATATTTCTTACTCAAAACTTGTGAATATGTAAATAAGAATGGGATAAGATTAAACCACACCCTAGCCAAAGGATAGTGGAGATGGTTAGGACCACTCCATAATGCATAATGCATAATGCATTCCGTAAATGCACTCGTGCGCACAAGAACAAAAAAGTTGCTGCAAAATTATTCATATTATATCAATTATCAATTCATATTAATTATTTATATTATAAAAGATTTGGCACGATATATAGTTATCCTTAAGCAAATCAAGATTTTTTTTATGTATGCAATAAGGCTGCTTTAAAATTGGCCATCCCATGCTTTTCAGCCTATGTCATTTTGGTCATTTGGGTCCAACATTATCCTTTTGAACCATGAAATAGCAGGAAATAGCAAGCAAAGGTTGAAAGGTGGGTGAGGTTTTTTGTTGGGTGAGGATTGATAATGAGACTTTCGTAATTTCCACAGCTAAAATTCCCACGTGGCTAAAATTCGTGGGGATAAGAAAAGGTACTTTGCTTTGTTAAGCCTCTACCTGATAAATTTCAACTTGTTTCATTGCAAACGCTTGAGACATTGAAGCATTCAACCATAAAATTTAAATCCCATTATTTGGTATTTATTCTACAACAAATTTGAATTTGTGTTCAAAGCCAGGGTCTATTTTCAATAGATGTTCCATACCTTGCGTGTAGAGAAGAAAAATATGTATGAGCTTTCCCCATTCTATAATTAGGCCGCAGATAAGTTTCATATGGTTTTAATCATGTTACACGAGGTTTTTCTTTTATTTTTGAACATTATACTGTACAGTGTTGGAAAGGGGTATTTGAAAAGAATTCCAAATATAGACATATAGCAACTAAATTTGTTTGCATTAGCCTACCTTGCCTTACGGAGCCTTCAGAGACTTTTGTGATAAATATAATTGGTTTTACGATCAGAGCTAGACAAAGATTACCACGAAATTTCATGTTTATGAAAGTATGTAGTCTTAAGTATATACTGTTGTATGTACTGTTCGCTACAGTAGACAGCATTTTTTCTAACGACCTGTTTAATTAAGTACAGAATACTAACCAATCGCAGTGAAGATTTTTCTTTGAACTGTGAGGCTACAAAACTTCTTTGTTGTAAGCCAGTCACTGAGGGGACCACATAGATAGTGAGTGGCTAAACTAAGAAGATATGGCGTGGCAGATAGCAGTCCATTCTAAGAAAAAGAAGAAGTAAAAAATTATGTTTCGGAATTGAAAAACTTCAAACATACAAGATAGGATGCACCCAGACAAGCTTTTTACTTAAAGTAGATGGTATTCTTTGAGTTTATGTTAAATTTTCACTAAAGCGAGACAGCTCATTTGTCAGATTTTTTCCAAGGTAGGATTGAATGTATTTGATCTATGTTCTGCTCAATATGTTTATTTATTCGCTTTTATTTAACTAACTGTAAATGTAATTTTTAAATTAAATTTCTAGTTCCTTCGAGAAGAAGAATTTCTTGTTCCTGTCAATGTATTCAAACAAAAAAATACTTTAAAAACAGATGAAAAGCAAAAATATTAGTGCAAATAACGGGCAAGTAACTTTTCATAAGCAGCGCAATCGCGCTAATTAAGTAAAGAACCATGTTGGCGCAATGTATTATTTATTATTTATTTTTTTTTTCTTTAGACCAGGACACTTCGCATCGAAGGAGTTGTTGCAGAAACTTCGAAAAGGGCTCATTCGATTGAAAATTGGAGTGGTTCGTGCCCTTTTTAATAGTCAAAAGTGCTGGGAAGACAAGTAACACCCCTTCCACGCCCACCGTTTCCCCAAACACATCCAATCAAAATTTTGAGATAGCCATTTGTTCAGCATAGTTGATTTCCAGATAGAAATTATGTTTTTGAGGAAAACACTCCCTCACAGCCCTCAGGGCAAGGGTTGTAAATTATACCCTGGGGGAATATAAGGTTTTCATAGAAAGCGTTGTCACAGAAACTTCAAAAAAGGCTCATTCGATTGGAAATTCAAAGGGCTAGTGCCCTTTTTAATAGTCGAAAGTGATTGGGGGCACCTAACCCCTCTCTCCCGCCCACCTATTTCCCCGAACACATCCAATCAAAATTTTGAGATAGCCATTTTGTCCGAAGTAGTTAAAAAGTCCAGAAATTATGTTTTTGAGGATGACATTTCCCCCACAGCCCTCAGGGCAAGGGTTGTAAGTTATGCCCTGGGGGAATATAAGGTTTTTATAGAAAGCATTGTCGTTGAAACTTCAAAAAGGACTCATTCGATTGGAAATTGAAAGGGCCAGTGCCCTTTTTAATAGTTGGAAGTGACGGGAGGGCAACTAACCCCCCTCTCACGCCCACCATTTCCCTAAACAAATCCAATCAAAATTTTGAGATAGAAATTTTCTTCAACGTAGTAAAAAGTTCTGGAAATTAGGTCTTTGAGGATGATAACCCCCCACAGCACTCAGGGCAAGGGTTGTAAGTTATGCTTTGGAGGCATATAAGGTTTTTATTGAAAGCGTTGTCGTAAAAACTTCAAAAGGGCTCATTCGATTGGAAATTGAAAGGGCTAGTGCCTTTTTAATAGTTGAAAGTGATTGGAAGCCCCTCTCACGGCCACCATTTCCCCAAACACATTGAATCAAAATTTTGAGGTAGCCGTTTTGTTTGACGTAGTTGAAAGTTCTTGAAATTAGGTCTTTGAGGATTACAACCCCCTTACAGCCCCCAGGGCAAGGGTTGTAATTTATGCCCTGGGGGTATATACGGTGTTTATACAAAAGTGTTGTCGTAGAAAAATCAAAAAGAGCTCATTCGATTGGAAATTGAAAGGCTAGTGCCCTTTTTAATAGTCGAAAGTGTTTGGAAGGCTTGAAATTTTATAGTAAAGATCGATAAGGGTACAAGTATTATTATTATTGTTTTTTTTTAGATCAGGGCACTTCGCATCGAAGGAGTTGTCGTAGGAACTTCGAAAATGGCTCATTCGATTGAAAATAAAAAGGGCTAATGCCATTTTTAATAGTCGAAAGTGATTGGATGGCAACTAGTCCCCCTTCCAAGCCCAGCCTCCCATTTGACCATTATGTTTAAAAATTAAATATTGCCTTAAGATTAAACCAAAATGCACTGTGTTAATGCTAATTCCCAATACAGCATCTCAGCAGTATCTCAAGAGTGACTGTGGGTATTATGTTCAAACTTTCGGGGGTACTTCTGCGCTTAAGATTTAACCAAATCAAAATAGCGTAAGTGTATCCAAGCTATCAAAGAAAGTAAAAATATTTTTTTTGCGAATGGTATCAAGTTCTCTATTTCAGGTCAACCAGAGGAGGTATGAAACTAAATTAGACACAACTATTTGTTTCTGGATTTTCAAAAGGGTGTATGTTGTTAAAAATTGCTGAAAATTTTTATCCAGCATACAAATAGCAGGCCAAAATATAAAGTCTTAAAAACAAAACGAAAAGATTTTAAGTATTATTTTCTATTTCCCTGAAAAGACTATGTCAATATAAAACGAACAGAAATTAATTAAAAAACTTTTTCCGCAAAATAAGTTTTTCAAGAAAAATAAAGAACTCCATTAAACCAATAATGAGCAAAAATAAAATCAAATAATCTACCAAGTGTGAAACTACCACAAATCAGTATTGATAAATAAATGTAACCCAAAAGGAACAGAAATTACAATAAATAACCGAGTCGAACTCAAAACGAGCAGAAATTAACAAGAGTAGGGCTCAAAACCCCTATGCCTTCCCAAGGCCAGAACATAATTTGCACTTTACTGAAAAAAATACAAATGAATGTGTATTGTCAGTTTAATATACATATACTGATATTTTAGTTATCAAAATGTTAATATTATTTGATTTATCAAAGTTATAAAAGTAAAAAAAATTATTATATTTTTTTCGGAAATCCTCCCCCTTTAAGACCGCATATTTTAAATATCTCCTCATATACAAGAAAGTTTTTATCAATCCTTCGTACAAATATTAGGAATTGTGCCGCATCCCTCATGTCCTTTCTCTCGTCCATCGCAAGAGAAAGGTACTTTAAAGAATAAGCTTTATCTTTAAGTTGTTCACACAAGTTACCACCCAAATCTTCGGTGCAGCGGCTGCAAGTTCTAGCAGAAAGACTAATCTTTTCAAATATTTTTCTGTTACTTCCTCCACAATTAGCTAAGACACACTCTTTGATAAGGTCGCTGTTGTACATGGGTAAATGGGTGACCATGCTTTGCTATTATTTCTGCCACTTTGTAGCTGATACGTGAAGCTGATTTGCTTTTTGTCTGTCACAACTTTAAATATATTCTGCCAATTTTTGAGTAACGATTTCAAGTTGATGATTTTCTTTTTCAAGATTCACCTCCAAGACAGTCAAATTTAGATTAGTACTCAGTATAGTAATGTCGCTTCAAGTTGTATTACTTTATTACGGAACTACTCTTTTGACAGATTAAACACAAAAGTTTTTCTTTAAATTCAATAAAAAAGACATAAATTTTCATCAACAGTCTTTCTTTTTTTAGAGACCGCCTTGGGTGTAAAAATCTGCAAAAATAAGAAACAAAATATAGGCCTTTGTCTTTATTTTTTTTACGAAGCCTACCAGCCAGTCTATCCCTACCTCTTTGGTATTACTCCAATTCTGAAGGATCGTCTTGTTGTTTGCTATAGTAAAGTAGTTGAAGCAGTGAAAGTCACATTCAGTGGCAATCGTAGTTACAAGTGGTTGGGGTTTCAGTCGTAATCAGTCACATTCACAAGTATTTGCAATTGCAAGTATTCAAAAATTCAAACAGTTAAAAGCAGTCACTGCTTGAAAAAGTCACAATAGCAGCAGTACGAGTTACTAATTTCATAAGTAGTAGTTGTAGTGGCACTTAAAAGATTAATTTATTACTTTCAGCGGTCCCTCAGATATTATTCATATGGCCCTTTGAGAACCTTCATGCATAAAGTGCATTTTATTTTTGTTCAATATGCACTGCAATATCTCCTAATAGTTTTACCTTAAAGCCTTTAGCCATCCCAGATATATTGCAGACGGGCCATTTTAACATCCATGTTTAGTTATAAATCCCCCTCAACAGGTCCTGAAGTTTCAGTTTAATACCTTTATCTGTTCCTAAGATTTTATAATGTGCCCTTATGACAAACTTGGATCGACATAAAGTCTTTTGATTTAATTCAACATACCCAATAATATGCTCTAAAAGTTCCAGCACACCTCTGTTTTTTTCCCTAGGATATTGCATATACATCCTTTTCATAATCTGGATATGTATTGTACCTTTTTGTTTAGCTTTACTCCCCCTCTAGTTTCTCTGAAAGTTCAAACTTAATATCTTATTCTGTTCCTGAGACTTTGTATCTATGCTTCTTTGACAACCTGGATGTACTTAAGCCTTTTGATGAAAATTACGCTTCGAAGAAAAAATATTACCCTCGATTTTGTAGATGGGTGCTATCTGGTACATATAGGGATATATCCCAGTGTGTACCATTTTTTCCTGTCCCACTATATATCAGATGACACCCATCTACAAAATCAAGCGTTATTTTTTCTTCTTCTGAATATTGTGTCTCAAGATGGCCACATAACATGACCAGATAATTTGGCTTTCATTTGGTACCACATGAACTAAATTTTACGCCTTTCACTGTGCTGTGTATTGGTATGGTGTGTAATATGGTCCATCAGGTGCGTTGCGGTGGGGATCTTGCGGGCCACACCAATACACCTCGCGGGCCGCATGTGGTGGGTCGCGGGTTGCCGACCTATATATATATATATATAT